>JAHHZJ010002832.1:0-117847 GCA_021437245.1 Aegilops speltoides | reverse complement strand
ATCCTCGAGACCGTTTTGGAGCTATTGTCTTGCCAAAACTTTGATTTGAGTGTGGGCTATTCTCAAATCAAATCGGAATAACGATGTTAGTAATGTTGTCTTACTCGTGGATTTTCCTCGAGCATACACCATTATATCTTTTGTTCTGACCAATGCTATCACCGTGTTCACATAACTGTGGAATTCCATTTATATGGAAACTGGATGAATTGTTGTTGAGCCCATCGACAACATCTTTATCTTCTCCATAATCTTGTTGAACATTAAGCTAATATTGGAAACTTTTGAAAGCATTTCTTCGTGCTAACTAATGAAGCATATGCCTGGATGGAAGAAGTGACTTCCTCTAATTGATGTGCATTTGATGCAAGTTGCCGCCGTGAATTCGATAAAGTCAATGTTGCTTCCTTGGAATCATCCCAAGTTAGTCACACATGTGCAAAGTATACTATGGTTTGGTAGATTAATTACCTCCACTTGATATGTATACTAGCACACCAAGCCTTGATTGATTTGTTCAAGGAGAAAAGCTCCTTCTTAAGAGTATACCCTATGCAAGGACTTGATATCCTCGATGATGGTTCCCCACGGAACTTCGGTAGTGTTTTATTGTAAGACTACCATGGGATCATGTTTATGCAGGACAAGCGTGTTCACATGTTTGTGTAGAACCAGCTCATGTTTTGGAGCTTGTATCTGATTCATTTCCCAAGAATCTTGCAACGTCATCTCGTCGATTTGTGTTGCAAACTTTAATTTTTCTTTCTAGACTTGATGAGTCTGGAATATCCTCACACCAACCAGATCTGAATCTCAGGCAGATATGATGGTTGGAACATTTCCCAAGAACTATAATATTGGTCCCGCGATATCCGGTAAAGTGGATGTCGTGGCCAACACACCCAGCCGGAAGTCCTATTATTGTAGTATCTTGATTGAGGAAGTTGGCCACCTCCCCCTAAGGACTTTGTAGGATTTACTCCCTAGTTGTGCCTTATGGATTTTTGTGTTTCCGAAGTCCGACCTTTTACTTGATGTTCTAGATACTAAACCATTTCAATGAATGGGTTATGCTAGCACATCAAGGAGAACATTAGAAGCGGAGTGCTAAATGTCTCTCGTCGATCATCGGATATTGTCCCTTGGTCTCGCTAAGGTGAAATCGAAAGTGTTATCTTCCTTTGCATCTGCATCGTCCATCGCTATTCATCATGGTAGTATGTTGTGTTGTCAGCACCCTTGACACGGATGTTGGTAAAACCTTGATGAATATGGAAATGCTCAAGTTCTTGAGAGCACGCACAGCTCTAGGTGTTATCACTGGCACTAACTGGGATTGCTCCCAGTTTTCCTTGGTTGTACTATAACTTTTCAAACAGTGGACTCACTCTCTACTGTTGAGCTTCTCCCCAGTTACTAACATCATCCCTTGTGTTGTTTTCAACAAGGTAATCCACATCATCCATTCTAATCCGGTTATGCCATTCTACCGAACCCCTCTAAACGATCGCTCGAAATTGCCTTAGGCTGGTATAAAGAGTTTCAATGATCTTTGAATCAAAGGTAATTCTTTTTTCCACTTAAGGGGATATTTCTACGAGTCACCTTCCCTAAAGTGCATGGTTATAGTATCATGGCAACTCAACTGCTCGCTACCTTGACAACCGTTCACCATCCTCTTAAGTGTGGAATTGTTGTCTACCTAGTGAACCTTTGCCATCCATTCCACTCCATCCCTTTGGATGAATGCTTCGTATCTCAGCTCGAGAGATGTTCTTACCTTTCACTCCATGAGTTGATCTTGAATACTCGATCTTCAAGGAGATGCGTCTTCGTAGAGTCTCATACATCGTCATCGTGTTGGATGAAGACCTCATAACAAAAGCGTCAAGATTGTTTTGAGTCAACAGATCAATACCTCGAGAAGACAGTTGGATCTTGGAGCTCATGTTATTAGTTTGTGTCCCCGTTGTCTTCTTACCTCACGCCTTGAATCTCAGGGCGAGATTCTTGTTTAGTGGGGGTGAGTTGTCATAGCCCTAGAGTTTGTTTGCAAGTAGTTGCATAACCATCCATGCATCATGTCTAAATTTATTGGAAACTTGAAATGGGGATGCTTAAACCCTAGCACCAAATGAATTCAACTAGGGTCAAAATAAAATCTTTTCATTGAACTCAAAATGCCCTCTAAAAATGTTGACATTTACGGTTTGGGAAAAGGCAAACCCCCAAATTTTTCCCCAAAAGCTTTTCCCTTTAAGCAAATGCCCTTTGTTTAACCCCTTTAGCCTTTCCCAAAAATTTCCTTAAAGGGCCCCCAAAGGAAAACCCGTTTTGTTTAAAACTCCGGTAAGTTTTAAAACCGGGCCCTTCCCATCCCCCCCAAAAACCCCTTTCAAAACCCCGGGAAAAGAAATCCCGTTTCCCCAAGTTTTGAAATTATTTAAAAACCCCAATTTTCAAAATTTTAGAAAATTTTCCCCTTTTCCCATTTTGGAAATTAAACCAGAAAATGAACCCAAAAAAATCCTTTCCTTTCAAAAAAAACCCAAAAAAAAAAAACTCAAAATTAGGGCCCCATTTTTTAAAATTTAAAACTTGGCCCCCAATAAAAAGAAAATTTTTCCAAACCCAAAAAAAAATTTGAAAAATTTTTAAAAAACCAAAATTTTTGGCAATTATAAAAAACTTTAACATTTGGGGTAAAATAACAGGAAACCAAAAACCAAAAACCCCTAATTCCTTCAAAACCTATCCCAAGAAAAAAAAAACCCAAAGGCCAAACCCCCTTTACCCTTTTTTTAAAACCCAAAAAAATTTTAAAATTTAAAATTATAAAATAAGGGGAAAATCCCCGGTAACCCAATTTGGAAAAAATTTACCAAAAAAAAAAACCCTTTAAAGGGGCCCCTAAACAAAACCCAAAATAAACCAAAACCTTTTCCCGAATCCCAAAAAACCCTGGCCCAAATTTTTTAAAGAAAAGGGTAAAAGAACCAAAACCCAACAACCCCCAAAAATTATATTGAAATTTGGGTAAAGGGCCGCCCGTCCCTTAAAGGGAAAGACCCCAAAGAAGAAAAAAAAGGTTGAAAAGAAAAAAAACCCTAGCAAAAACCCAAAGGAAACCAAAACCAAAACCAAATCCCAAAACCAAACAAATACCCAAAATTTTTTGGGAACAAGCAAATGGCCCCCCTAAAAAATGACCCTTTTTCCCAAGAAAAATTTACCCCAAAATTAATTGTTTAAACCAAGGGTTAAAATAAAGGGGAAACAGGGAAAGAAACCCCAAAAAAAAACCTTTTAAAAAGGGAAAGGCAAACCAAACAAACCACCCTTTCCCAAAAATCCCAAAAAAATTTATTTAATTTTTGGGGTTTCCTCTAAACCAATAAATTTGGGGGTGGGACCAAAAACAACAACCCCCAAAATAAAGTTTTAAAAAGGGGGTTTTGAAAAAATTAAATTAAGGCAAAAAAAATGGGAAAACAAAAAACTTAACAGGGTCAAAAAATAAGGGAAAAAGAAAGGGTTTTCCATAAGAAAAGGTCAGAAAAAAACAGAAAATATTTTAAATTTTTTATGGAAGGAACCCAAAAAAAACTGACCAGGGCAAACCTTCCCTTTCCCCCCGGGGCGGGCCCACAAAAACCCTTTGGGCTTTCCCGGAAAGGGGCAAAAAAACCCAAAAAAGGGCCATTTGGGGAAAAAATAAATGTAAAAAGGCGGCTAAAAACAAAAGGGAATTTAAACCGAAAAATTTGGGGCCCCAAAAAAAATTTCCGAAAATTTGGGGAAAAAAAGGGAAGGGCCCAAAACCCCAAAACCAAAAAATTTTAAAATGGAAAATTTTGGAAAAATTTTTAAAAAATAAAAAAACAAAAAAATTTAAAGGGGGAAAGGGCAAAAACAAAAATAGCAAAAAAAACATTTTCCATCCTTTATGGACCCCAAACCGGGGGTTTTCGCCCGAATCCCGTTTGGAAAACCAAAAAAAAACCGAAAAGGGTTTGGGGAGGGTTTTTCCCAAGGGTGCCGGGCCCCCAAAAAAGGTTTAAAGGGTTTTAGGGGGGCCCTGGGAAACAAAAACCCAGGGAGAAAGCAGCCCGGGAGGGGAAAGGGGAAACGGTAAATTGGGCCGGGGCGGGCCCCCGGGGGCGGGGGCGCAGGGGGGCCCGGGGGAGCAAGGGGCCCAAGGGGGGGGGGGCGGGAAAGGGGGGACCGGAAACAGGGGGGGAAGGGGGGGAAGGGGCCCGGGGGGGGTTTAAAGGGGGGTCCCAAGGAAGGGGGGGTGCCGGGGCAGGGGCCGGGGGGGGGGGGGGGGAAGGGCCCAGGGGGGGGGACCCGGGGAAAGGGGGGACGAGGGAAAGGGGAGGAAGGGGGGAAAAGGGGGGGGGAAAAGGGAAGGGGGGGGGGGAAGGGGCCCGGGTGGGAAGGGGCCCGGGGTGGGGGGGTTGGTGGCGGGGGAAAAGAAGGGGGGATTTTTTGGGAAAAGGGGGGACCCAAAAGGGGTTGGGCGGGGGGGTTCAAGAATTTTGGAAGGATCCAGGAAAGGGAGGGAGGGGGAAAAGGGCCCAAAAGGGGGAAAATAAAAATTTTTGGGGGGAAATTTCGAGAAAGGGTGGGAAAAAGGTCAAAAAAAGGGGGGGAAAAAAAAAAAACCCGGGGGAAAATTTGGGGGGTTTTAAATCCTTGAGGGCCACGGGGAACCAGTTTTCCATGATCTTCTCGTCGCCGCTGGCCGCCGGGATGCTCCATTGTAGAGCTGCAGGAACTTGGCGGGGTCGGCGGTGCCATCGTACCATGAGGCCAGGTCAGGCTTGAAGTTGCCCGGCCAGACGACGTTGCGCAGCTTCGAGTGAATGTGCGGCACCCTGATGTGGTCACAGGAGCCCGTCGGGGTGGTGGAGCCTGGTCTTGGCACTCGCGCGCCTCCACCATCACAGGCGGCGCACGATCTTGACGTGGAGGTGCCGGAAGCGCATGTGCATCTTCTTGGGGCCGCTGCACCACTTTGCAGCTCGCTTCTTCGTGCGTCGGCGCCTGGCGCGGCGGGTTTCACCGTGGTGCCACCCACCTTGGTTCGATGATGGCGCCTTGGGCTGGAGGTGGTGGAGGTGCCCCGTGAGCCACATCGCCCGCGGCAGCGGCTGCTGAGGCAGTGAGCGGGCCGGCGTAGTGCAGTCTCCGGCGGCGCTGACGAGCTCGGCGATGCATTCGAGCCACTCCTCGTAGAAGTCGTCGACTGGGCGGTAGCGAAGGAGCTCTCGCGCCATGAGCAGAGCAGCTTGCGCATTCGCTGGGCCGCGACGTGCGTGGGCAGACGAAGCGGCCGTAGTCAGCAACGGAGTGGTGGTGCGCCCATCACGGTGCACCGAGGGGTGCAACGATGAAGCCTGCTGCTCATCGCCAGCAGAGCTCGTGGCAGCGTTGGCCGCGCATGACGGAGGACGACGAGGACAGCCGTCGCCCGCCAGTGCCGTCTGGTCAACACGGGCGGCAACCGAGGCCCGACGCTCAATGCGAGCCCGACGTGCATCAGCCATGGAAACGTCGGAGTAGCGGTGGATCGATCGACGGAAGAGAAGATCCTACACACCCCTACGTGGCATGCCAAATGTAGGATTTCGGGTTCCGCAAACCCTTGATATGTTTGAACTCTGGGGTGCGTGTGGAGATCTCAACTTTCCCGGCCTGCCTACTCGCAATTCTCAAAGCCTAGCGTGTCGAGCTCAAAAGGACAGAGAGACATAGCAGTTTATCCTTGTTTATGCCCCCTTGGGGTGTAATACCCTACTCCAGCTTTGTGGTGGATTTCCTCGAGGGGCTGAGGATGAACTAGTACAATGGACGAACAAGCCTCAGGAGGTGAGGTGTTCTTGAGCTCAAGAGAGCTGGTGAGGTGGTCGAGTGAGAATGGATTCGATCCCCTCTATGGTGGTGGCTAAGTCCTATTTATAGTGGTCTCGGTCCTCTTCCTAAATGTTGACGGGAAGGGATCCCACAATGGCCAGATTTGAAGGCGGACAAGAAGTACACCCAATCTTTAGTAAAGTGGTCTTCGCCTGCGAAAAGCCTCTGGTCGTGATGCTGCGGTGGGCTCGATGATGACCTCTGTCCTGGTGGTCTTGGTCTCGTTGCACCAAAATGGAAACCTTTGGCGGATTCCTCGGGACTCCGCGCCTGCTGCTTGCCTCCTTTGCGCCAAAGAGGAAACTGGCGCTCTGCGCATGCTGGCGCCCGCCTGGCCTTGGTCGTCATAGCTCACGTCAGCTGAGCTTCGTGAGGTGCACCTTGCATAGAAGTCTCCTCTCCTCGGGAGCTAGTCTGAGGAGGCCGATCCCCTGGAGGTCTTGGCGTCGTCCGCCTCGCGAGGCTTTGCCCCTCACAAGTGTCTTGAGTTGCCGGTGCTAAAGCTGGGCCATACCAGGCCGTTGACAGAGCCATGCAGTGGGACATAGGAAGGCAAGTCTGGGTACCCCTGTATCCAGAACACCGACATTATATCCTCGACAGAGCCCGAACCTAGGTAAAACCCTATGTCATGTTACCATCGCTCCAAGCCGCCTAGCTCAGGACCCTACTACAAGATATGCCAGATTTAACACCGACATTGGTGCTTTCATTGAGAGTCTGCTGGGTGTTCGTCGTGGATCGATGGGCAAGTTCATCTGCATCAAATTCGAAGCTCTTTAACCAAAATGCACAAAGATTACGGCGGCAGCGTTAATCAACTTTTGTCCTTTCAGTTTAATCTGTTTTGCATAGGTCAATTCTTTTTGTTTGTCTTCTCTATAGTCCTGTGATATTTTATCCATGGAAAAACTTAAGTCTTGTTGAAGAACAGGATTAGAGGCAAAAAAATTAATGGCGTGCGGCCTGAGGACGATCCACCAATATAGGACATCATTTTATCGGATTGCGCATAAGCACAGGTCTATCCCTGGCCACTACCTCCAAACTGCGTTGGCTGACCAGTAGAGACTTAAAGAATCGAATTGAAAAGGTACGAAAAAGGTTTCATGTGCGCATGATCTCCGAGCAAGACTGTACTTGGATCGGCGTGGTTGTCATGTACAGCTAACAGGCCTCTCATGGGGCAGGGGCTAGACTCGTAGTAGTAGTAGGGCAGCGGCAGACCCGAGGGCCAGAGCCCTGCTCCTTCAACTAATGTTTCAAGGTTTGATTGTTGCAAGTCCGGATTCATGTCTCCTTGCGTGAGGATACCAGCTCTATGCGAGCAAATAGTCAAGGAATTGCCATATTCATGTTCATTATTTATTACTCTGTAAAAATTAATTTGTCCAGAATATTTTTTTTGCTGGTTTCCATCGCTTTTCGTATGCAAATATTCTTTTGCTATTCAAAGCTATACGATCTATCACCATCACCGCTAGTGCTACGGCCAATCAGGTGGACATGCGTAGTCATCATCATCCCGCGGATTTCTGACCACGCCAACGCACTCTCACGCCGTCAAACTGAGCTCGGCATGCAGACCTTTTTTCCTTTAATTATTTAATTCACTTAAAAATTAATTAAGTGTAAGAGTTTTTTAATTAAACATATTATTATTACTAATATTATTATTGGCTTGCACTATTTTATGTGTGCAGGTAATCAGCTTTGATTGTGCCACAACATGCATGTCAGACTAGCGATAGTTTGGCTCAGCCGAGGAGATGACGCAGTACCATACACAACATGCATATGAGACCGGAGATAGTTCGACTCACTACTAGGGAAAAGCCTAGCAGCAGCGCGGGTTTTGGGCCTCTCAGGAGCGCGGGGACTGGCGCTACTAATAAGGCACTACAGCTAACGTATAGCAGTAGCGCCTCTTGTCTCACGCTACTGCTATACATGAATTGCTGTAGCGCTCTTTAGAAAAGGGCGCTGCTGATATTATTTGTAGCGCTGTTTACAGGGAAGCGCTACTGGTAAGGCGGTGCTACTGCTAAATTTCCCCCCCTCGGTACTACTAGTTTTATTAGTTTTTTTCCTACATATTTGTTTTGTATTTGTTTTGTATTTGAATAGGCTTTATACAATAATCTTTAGCATATCATACACATACAAATGTAATCATAGCATATGCATACAATTAGTCTCATCAAATCATGTCATCATCATAATCATCATCCAACACAAAGTGGTCTCTCGTCATCATCTCAAAAATAGCGATACAAGTCTCGATTACTTGCAAATACATCGTCATCCATCTAAACAATGATATACGCAAGAAGAGCTATCACTTTGAGTACATG
Source organism: Aegilops speltoides (assembly GCA_021437245.1). NCBI lineage: Eukaryota > Viridiplantae > Streptophyta > Magnoliopsida > Poales > Poaceae > Aegilops > Aegilops speltoides. Next base: position 109,577 of record JAHHZJ010002832.1, on the reverse strand, counting down.
AGTTCGTATCCCTCTCTCGCATTAGCGCGAACCTAAACTAACTACTGCCTGTCGCTCGGAAACCAGAAACTGGTACACCTGGGCCCGACACTCCGCCCACTTGTCGTATATATACTCCTGGCGTAGCACTTCTTCGCCATCTATGATCTATGCACCTGCATCGTCACATGAGTCGATGATATGCAACATATATAGTTGAGCAACAGAAAGAGATAGACTTAGGAAAAATAGAAACAACATATCATAAGCATAAATAACAAAGTTCATCATACCCAAAATGCCCTAACTAGAGTGATTTCGCTAGTCGAGGAGGAGGACGGTTTAATTACATCACAAATAAAGTTTCACCGTGCATAACTCAAAGTTTTGTCATACAGAAAGTATTGACTAAACGAACACATTGTCATATATCGACAATCACTCCACCATGTCGTGCCATCCATCCATGTCAGGGAGATAGTCCTTGAGCTTAGTGAAAGGCTTCATGTCGAGACGCTGAGAGGCTATCCATGTTGGGACGTCTTCCCGCGACATTTGTCCTTCTCCGTAGAACATCCCTGTTTTTCTGACGACCTCCTTCATGATGATTTGGGCAAGTTCGCGCTGGATGTTATAGAACTCAGCTCGAAGTCGATGATCCTCAATATCTCCTATGTCCTTTGCCCATTGCAGAATATGGGCATCGCCGAGATCTAGGTGACATGCGAAGGTTCCGTGATCCCGTCTCAGACTCCAACATGTGGTGTAGGACATAGAACCCATCATTAAGAGAATCGTTTGGTTGCTGGATGCAGCAGAAGTCGGTCTTATGGCTGAAGGCGACCCTGCCGCCCCTTCTCTTCTTGTCCCTAACCTCTCCACCCCTTGCTTGGTAGTAAAACATAGCACTGTCGAGAACATCTTTGATGTGGGTGTAATCCTTTTTGTGAATGTTCTTCAACGATTCCAAGTAAAGAGCGTGGGAGATTTGGGGTAGAGGATGATGAGGATGGCGTGCGCACCGCTGCACAAAATAAGTACACCTCAAATTAATTAGCCTCCACCGTGCAAATGAATTATTAAAATCGAAGGAAGGATAGCAGCGTGGATGACTTACACGAGATGATAAGGCACGATAATCACCTCCTTGTCCTTATTGGCGAGCATGAAACTGACGATGTAATCCCTCGCGTATTCACCGTGCTTTGCGTAGACCCCCAAGAAGCCCTCGTGCATGTAGTACGGATATGAGATATCTGCTCAACCCCGATGATGTAGTTCATGTGCAAGGCATAAAGGCGGACAAAAGTAAAATCCAGCTTCTTCACGTGAAACATGTCGAATATGTAATCGAATCGGAAGAAGAACTTATCCGCGGGAAAGCTGTCGACGTACGACATTTGTTGCGGAACGTTAACCACGTAGAGTGGGTATCCTGGATCTTTCGAGGCGATGAGGCCTTTCTCTACCCGCAGCACATCATCATGAAGTCTCCTTAGATCGCCGAATATGGCCCGTAGCACTGTTGCAGGTAGGATTGGTTGACCGGGGATATGCCATTTATCCACATCGGGGATATCTATACGGTCCTGAAGCCGAGGCTACTGAGGCGGCTGGATCATAGAATCAGGTTTTTGCCTTTCCTCGCTCTCTTCCTAAACTTCTTTAGTACCGGAAGGTCGTCCATAATACGTTGAGACGGTAATTCAGGCACCGACTCATGACGCTCAAACCCTAAGGAGGCGCCAGTATAGACATACTGTTCAGCGCCATCGTCATCCTCATCCTCATCCATGGCGACGTCATCAGCGACTAATGGAGCCTCCTCCTTACCCCGTCCGCTATCACCCAACCCGACACCCGACGCTAATTGGGTAGGTGGGGTCTTGATGTTCATACCTTGCTGAGGCTACGTGCTCGTGGGTGTGCTCCCGGCCGCCTCCAGTCGAAGCAGACTCTTTGGCCACAACAGGACCCACCCATTGCAATAATCACCAAGCCGCCATGGGTCTCGCGTCATCCCCACTAGTAATAGAGGAGGAAATTCGTGGCCTGCTTGACATCGCCACGGAAACCTTGAAGACGTCGGGGATCGGCGGTGTGGAACAATGGTTCCTTCGCTCCATTATCGCCGCTTTCCCCACATCCACCTTCCGTCGCCGATGGTGTACATTATGGTGCACGGGGTTTCGTTGGCCTGCAAAGAAAAGTCTGCGACGCGGGACATCCGAAAGGCAACGAAAATGGGAGATTATACATTTATATTGAAGGGGGCCGGAGTGATAGATACGGTGAGGGCGTCGAGCTCAGCCAAAGACGAGGCACCACCGAGCACATCCGGTCTTGGGAGTCGGTCTTGCGGGAGCAAAAGGGAGCCGTGCAGGAGCAGTCACGAGCCGTGCAGGCAGCAAAAGGGAGCCAGTCAAGGGAGGCGGTCACGGGAGCCGGTGGAGGAGTAGGTGCGGGAGCCGGTCCGGGAGCAGCTGCTAGTGCAACGCTAGTCGAGCTGCTCCCCAAGAAGTCAGCAAGGGGAAAGTCCTCTGGATTTTGCCTGGTCCAAGTGAAAACGCCTCTCACCAAGGAAGTAGACAAATCTGCAACCACCTATTTTGCGGCAGCTGCCGCTGTTGCGACTGTCTGAGATGATTTATTCTCAACCACAATCTCAACCTTCTTGTCGATGTTTTCTTCAGTTAACCTCCGTCTTTCCTTTCTCTCCTCCGTGGTCTCATGGTAGTACTTCTTCCACTTGTTGTGACACCCCAAAATTTTGACCTTGTTTATTTAATTAAAATTTTGCCAGGAAATTAAAACTCTTATTTTCTGGACTCACTTTTGATTTTTGAAAGATTTCCTTTCTTATTATCATGGAGTTTTTACCTCAAGTGAAATTGTTTCCCTGATCTTTATTCCTTAAAAAATGGGTTTTCCATGGTTTGTGGTCCTTTTTGAACTACAACCAATTGATAAAATCTTTTAAAAATCCCACCAAAATTTGGAGATGTCATGTGATGTTTCTAAATCACTTTTATGCAAAGAGATATTACTTTCATGAAATATTCTGAGCTCTACACCGAATTTTCTTCTCTGGTCCAGTGGGCAATTTTGCACTACAACTCATTTAAATACTTCTTTCTAGCCTCCACCAAAATTATGGGATACTGGTAGTAGCTTATGATTCAACTTTATGCAAAAATCCAGTGATGTTCTTTGAAAAATTTGAGTGAATCATCCTCATCTTCTTTCTGGTGCAACTTGGTGATTTGTACTGCAACCATCTTCTAACTTGCTCCTTTACCCTTGTGCTTTCTCCTTCTTATAGTGCACTTTGCCAAACCCTTAAGTCCAGGAGAGTGGACCCATTGGATGATTCTAAGTGCTGGCATTCATACCCTCTTCTTTCTGTCCAAAACTGTAGTTTTGCAAAACTTGCACTAACAAGTTTTTCCTTTTAACAAACTAACCTCAGCACCCTCTCTTTCAACTAAAGAGACCCCACTCTGGAAGTTTTGGCCACCCCAAGAGATGCCTAGGTGCATGTGGCATTCTGTCGAGCACCCTGTAGGCATGACCAGTTTTGACATGAGTCTTAGCTTGCGCTGTGATCTTGCTTCCCTTGCCCAACTACCTTGTCCAATAGACTCCTAGCTACTCATAACCTAGGTCTGCTAATTCCCAGCCTCACCCGAGACCTCTAACATGCCCTGACATTTCGTCGAGCACGTCCCGTGCGTGCACTGGGCGCGAGCAGAGTGCGCGTTTTGCATGTGCCGCGCCCGAGCCGCCACGTCGCGCCCCTGGTTTTGCCCATGCCACAGAGCCGCGCCACGCACTCCCCCTTGTCACCAGAACACGCCAAGCAGCCCTGATGCCCCGCAGCACCCCGTCAGAGCCCTTGGCGGCACGCCAGCGTCCGCAGTGCGCCTCTGCCAGTTCGGTGCCGCCCAGGCCTCTCCCGCTCGCCACCTGCCCCTGGAACAGCTCATCCTCATCCTCTCGAGTGTCCCCTAGCTCTCGTCGTCGCCACGACGCCCTGACGCTACAGGGAGGCGGTTCGCCGACGACCTTATCCACGGCCGCCGCTAACCAACCTCGTGCGGTATATAGGGAGGGACCCGGACTCCTCCGAGCACCCAGGCAGCTTCACGTCGTCCTTCTCGTACCCCCTTAGTCGTAAATCAAAGCGAGGAGGTCGTCTTCAACCTCTCCGGTCAGCTCGGCCGCCGCCTCGTCCCGGCCAGTTCTGACGCACCAAGACCTCCCCTGCCCTCCCAAACGCCACCATTCGACTCCACTTGAACCCGCAGAGCTGCCTAGCCTCCCAGACACAGCTAGGAACCACCATAGCCGGAATCCCCGAATCCACCGAAGCCTCCCCACCACAGCGGAGCTTGCCGCCGGCGACTCCCTCCACCCCCGGCGACCCTATGACCACCGGGAGGACCGCCTAGGAGTGGCGGATCCATCCCTGCACTCGGATGCCAACGAAGAACCTCCATTCGCCAGCGACGATCACCGGATGTCCCGCCTCTGCTCGGGCAGAGAAGGGGAGGGAGTGGGGACTAGTCAAACCTGACTAGTGGGCCCCCTGGACCCACTGTCAGTGACTCCCTGCGCGGTCCACGCTGGATAAGTGGAGGCGTAAAAGCTCAAGTACGTCTCCTCTGCGCGAAAGCGTAATCCCGTTTGAACCGTTTTTCCTTTTCTAATTTTTTTTAAAACAGATTTTGACCAAATGTTTGACTGGCTATAACTTTTAAAATATAACTTCAAATGAATTGATTCTTTTTCCTACATCTCTAAAATTCTTTCTAGTTTATTTTAAGATTTATTTGAAAAAAAATCAAATAACTTTTTTGTGCTATTTTGAAATTGTGTGTTAATTCCAATATTTTCAAAATAGGATTTTGGAGAGAGGCAGAAAGCTTTCAAAAGTTTTGGAGAGCAACCCCACCTCTCCACACCTTGAAGGCAAGCATTCTGAACCCCGACATAATATTTTTGGTGTGTTCGTTGACACGTTTATAACACCACCTCATTTAGGAGGACTTGTTATTTCATGTGATATGATCATTTGCATGGATGCATATGAGTGATTTCCATGCGGTTGGAAATGAATATACTTGTGATGGTAATCATCCTCATGTGCCTTGAATGCATGCCGGAAGGAATCCGGGAAAAGCTTTTGCCTTGGGTAGGCGTGAACTTGTCGCCGGTCTCCGTCGGGACGGTTATGTCCGGTATGGAATAGTAAGGTATAATGATAGGTGATTCTGTTGGTTGAAATATATTTGTTATACACGTCATACAGGGAATTATAAACCTCCTGAGTCGACCGTAGATCGAGTCTTGTTCCAGTAACCCCCACACTTGTTTCGTGCTACTACTTGTCCTAGCCACTGGTAGGGTACGGTTCAGTAATTTGTCAACCCCTTTCTAGCACACACCGTACAGAGGGGCCGGGATGAGGGTACCATGGCCATGGATTAAAGCTAGTCATCCAGTCAGGGGGCATGGGTGTTTCGGTTGTAGCCGAGGGGATAGCTTCCCCAGTTTTGCGCACGGTATAAATTTTGTGATCCCATGCTAATCGAGGTTGTAGCCTCCCCACTTATAGTTTTGCTTAAAAGTGTCGTGGGTGATTCCAGACACCGGTAAGTTAAGCTGGTGTGTGCAAGTCAGGTGAGTTTTCATTTAAAAGACCGTAGACAGAAGTAGTCTTGATGGACTAAAGTATTCCGTTACTCGTGGGTAAAGAGTACACCCTCTGCAGAGATTAAACCTATTCGAATAGCCGTGTCCATGGTTAAGGACTACAGTCTGGGTTGGGTCAAGTGTTGGTCTTAGTGTCGGTCTTCGGAGGAGAAACTACTAAACCAGAACTTGGATCATGATTTGTGACTTGTGATGATTATGATGATTATTATTATGGACTAACCCCTGTATATTATTTGAAGTATTGAGTATCCCTGGGACGGTTCTACCTCTTGGATATTCATTATGATTATTTTTCTTATAAGCCTTTTATGCAGTGTCGCTCAGACGCCCGACTGTGGCATGCTTGTTATTTTCCTATAAGCCCTTTATGTGGTGTCGCTCAGACGCCCGACTGTGGCATGCTTGTTATTTTCTTTATAAGCCCTTTATGTGGCGTCGCTCAGACGCCCGACTGTGGCATGCTTGTTATTTTCTTTATAAGCCCTTTATGTGGCGTCGCTCAGATGCCCGACTGTGGAATGCTTGTTATATTCTTATAAGCCCTTTAGGTGGTGTCGCTTAGACGCCCGACTGAGGCATGCTTCATATCATGGCCCTTTTGAGGCATCGCTTCAGACACCCGATCGGTGCATGTTATTGCTACCCCATTGTGCATATTCATGTTGCATATAAATAACTTGCTTGCATGCATCAGAGATTTTATTTTATGACGGACGATGTGATCATAGAATATTACAGCGCATGATTATCATTTATATTATCCCAGTGTTCTCAATGTTTGCGAGTACATTCAAAGTACTCACTGGCTTGTCCCTGGCTATTGTCTTGGCCAGATTTCTTGCACGGAGAGGAGCGACGCGATGACAGCCCCAGAACCTAAGCAACGGTGATAGCAGCCTCGTGAAGATAGGAGTTAACCTGGTCAGCTGTTCCTGTTGGGAAATGGAGTCCCATAGACACCGATGATCCACAAACCGCTTCCGCCATCAACCTCTAGAAACCATTTGTTGTACTCGCAGGCCAGAATGGTCTTGTACTACGTATTTTGTATTTTGCTTGGATTTTTCTGTATCAAGTTGGTGCCTCATCAGCTAACAGTAATCCTGGGGCTGGTGAGCACAACGGCCATTTTCTGGAAATTAATACCCGAAAACCGGTCGTGACAACATGGCGCCGTCTCGACACCAAGCACGCGTCCATACGACGGTCGAGTATCCACCGGTTGTCCTTTAAATATGTTAAACACCCGGTTGAATGGAGTGTTCCACTTGGGCCTCGCCAATGCCTCGGACGGCGAGTCGCTTTTGGCCACAATCCAGTGTTGCTCTCTCTGCAAAAGGCACCAGGATCGTTTACAAATATGACTAACATGTGCAGTCGAATTGATCAGAAACTAAAATTACCAGCAGTCTCATGAACTCCGTAATGACCGGTGTTGTCTCGTAAACCTTCTTCACTTGGTCCCAACGGTGCTGAGCCCTCAGGACGTCACGCTCCTGCGGGACGGTGAAATCCGCCAAGGGGTCTGGGATGCCCAGACTCGCAGCTTCCGTGTCCTCCTTGGCCCATTTGGACCTCTTTCCGCCGTAACCACGGCATCCGAGGTGGTGGCTCCCAATGTTCCTCTCTTGAAGCCCCTTCATGTACTTAGACTTTTTTTGGCAGCTTTGGCCTTGCAAGCCTCCTTGAATATTCGAAACTGCTCTTCCGTGATTGTCGGATTATCCTTTACAATCTCAGAGTAGGGTTCTTTCTTGTTGATGATCCTTGCTTTCACTCAAGTTTTCCAGGCGGCCAATGCGTCGCTAAACTTGGTCATGGCGTGTTTCTTTATCTTCTTCATTGTCGGGTCCTCGTCTGGATCTTCATAATACTTCTCATTCCGGACCGGGAACAAGAATATCTGGTGAAGCTTCTTTAGGAGGGAGCTCCTCATATTTTCTATCTTCTGTAGTTTCTCATCGTTGATGGTGGCGGTTGTCCGTACGATGCAGCTTATTTGATTGCCGTAGCATCGACGCGCTTCCTCGGGTGCCTTTGGCTCAAAAATGCCGGCGTCCACCTTCGTGACCACCAGTCTAGTAGTCCTGAGTTTGTTAGGAAGCCGTTGCCTCTTTGCTTTCGGTTCTACACAGGCTCCGCTCCCCAAGGCAGCACCGGTCTCAGTCTCAGCGCCGGTCTCGATGCCAGTCTGAGTCTCAGCGCCGGTCTCGATCTCAAAGACCGTCTCAGGTGTCGGTCTCGATCCCGATGCCACCGGTGGGCCCAGCAACAAGATCGGTTGATCATCGGTAAGGCTAAAAAATTTGTCTGCCGCCCGGTAGACGTCATCGCAATCACCAGAACCCTGTCCTTCATCGTTGCTAGCCATGTTTCCTATGATTAATTCTAGTCAATTAATTCTAGCCCTAATAAAATGAATAATGACATAAAAAAGGCCTATTGTTTTGCAGGAAATGTTGACTCCTTCCTGGTGCGGCAAATCCTGGGCAGTCGATATGTCCTAGTTTGTAGCACAAGTCATGCCGAAATTCACGGAAAATTTCGGCATGACCTTTGCTAAAAAAAGGACAAATCGAGAACCTAACAGAAATGAATCAACATTCCCGCAAAATATAGGCCCCTCAGCATCATTCCCTGGAAACAGTGTTCAAAATCTCTCTTCGACACCACAACACATGTCCAAATATACACGAGCAACCACATGTCCAAATTACACAAGCTAATTCAAACACCAAGTGTAGAAAAAAATTCATTTAACTACTAATAGAACAAAATTCAGTTAACTTTAGTGCTATAATGATGAAAGGAAAAAATCAGTTAATTACTAATTTCATTCATTTAGGTTATTCATTTAACATCAGCTAATTAACCTACTGTACCACTACTACTAGCAGCACTACTAACCTAATTAACCTAGCAAAACTCTAGTGCCCTAATTGAAAAACATCTAATTAACATCTACTAGTACCACTATTGCCCTAACCTAATTAACATCTACTAGTATCACTATATACTATACAAGCAGCATCTACCCTAATTAAACCTGTCACGCCCAATATGCGACCCTATCCAAGAGGAACTCAAGGTCCCACCAAGGATAGACCCGCATATTGAAACGCTTTTGCAAGGTGGATATCATTACATCAACATTACATAAATAGATGGGGATACATACACGAGGCATACAATGCCACACGAATACAACAATACATCATAGATAAGAGCACCATCCGACTACGGATGAAACACAAACAGACACTCAAACAACATCCACCCTACTATCCCAGGCTGCCGACCTGGAACCTATCCCCTGATCGAAGAAGCAGAAGAAGAACTCAACGCAAGCTAGCATCGCTCTCGCGTCATGATCATCGCATAAACCTGTACCTGCAATTGTTGTTGTAGTAATCTGTGAGCCACGAGGACTCAGCAATCCCATTACCATGGGTATCAAGACTAGCAAAGCTTAATGGGAAAGGAAGGGGTAGAGTGGTGAGGTTGCAGCAGTGACTAAGCATATATGATGGCTAACATACGCAAATAAGAGCGAGAAGAGAGCAAATGGAACGTTCGTGAAGCTAGCAATGATCAAGAGGTGATCCTGAACTCCTACTTACGTCAAACATAACCCAAAAACCGTGTTCACTTCCCGGACTCCGCTGAGAAGAGACCATCATGGCTACACACACGGTTAATGTGTTTTAATTCGGATCTGGTGTCAAGTTATCTACAACCGGACATTAACAAATTCCCATCTGCCACATAACCGCGGGCACGGCTCTCGAAAGTTTAAACCCTGCAGGGGTGTCCCAACTTAGCCCATGACAAGCTCTCGCGATCAACGAAGGAATAGACCTTCTCCCAGGAAGACCCGATCAGTCTCGGAATCCCGGTTTACAAGACATTTTGACAATGGTAAAACAAGACCAGCAAAGCCGCCCGATGCGCCGACAATCCCGGTAGGAGCTGCACATATCTCATTCTCAGGGCAACACCGGATGAGACATCCTACGAGTAAAACCAGACCTCGAGTTTCCCCGAGGGGGCCCCGCAGTCTACTCGGTTCGGACCAACACTTAGACAAGCATTGGCCCGGGGGGGCTAAAATAAAGATGACCCTTGGGTTTGCCGACCCAAGGGAAGGGTATAGATGGTGGTGAGGCAAATGGTAAAACCAAGGTTGGGCCTTGCTGGACAAGTTTTATTCAAAGCGAACTATCAGGGGGGTCCCATAAATCACCCGACCGCGTAAGGAACGCAAAATCCGGGAACATAATACCGGTATAACAGAAACTAGGGTGGCAAGAGTGGAACAAAACACCAGGCATAAGGCCGAGCCTTCCACCCTTTACCAAATATATAGATGCATTAATAATATAAGAGATATTGTGATATCCCAACATAACCCTGTCCACCATGGAGCACTCTTCATCTTCACCTGCAACTAACAACGCTATAAGAGGGGCTGAGCAAAGCGGTAACATAGCCAATCAATGGTTTGCTAGGAAGGGTGTCAATGGTTAGAGGTTCATGGCAATTTCGGAGGCTTGAAGAGAAAATGATAGGTAACACAGCATAGCGATAGAACGAAGCAACTAGCAGAGCAATGATAGTAGTGGGATCCAGGGTAGCGGTCATCTTGCCTGAAATCCCGCTAGGAAGAAGAACGAGTCCATGAAGAAGACGAACAGGAGTAGTCGAACGAATCCTCACAATCGCATCATTACCAGAACTAAGAAGCAACACCGGAAAGAAACAAACAACATGGTAAACACACAAGCATAAACATGGCATGATGCACAAACAAGTATGATGCATGTCCGGTTTAATGAGGCATGACATAGCAAAGTGCAACAAACAACACTACAAATTAAGTGGAGCTCAATATGCAACGAGTTGCATATTGACGAAACACCACATCAATTATATAGTTTAATCTCATTTAGGTACTCAACAATATTAAATGTTATTAAGCATGGCAAGAGATGAAGCATAATTAAACTAACTATTTAGGCAAGTTTAAGTGAGGCCGGAAACAACAAACAACAATTTCGAAAATCCCCATATGCATATTATGAATTTGGTACTGTTCTGCCCTAAACCATATTTTAGAGATGTTAAACAGCAAAAGTAAGTGCACCAAGTTAAACTAGGCATTTTTCCACCCATTTACATATAAAGTTTATTTAAAACCGAGCTACGGTTATTTAGTTAGGAAATAAATCATTTTAACATGGTATTTTAGCAAAACTAATGCAAACAACAACTTAAACATCTTTAACATGGATGAAAGTGGCATATTATGAAACTAGATGAAAAAATAAGCATTTTACATGTTTAAATCATTTTAATCCGATGCACGGTTCATGAGTTATTAATGCATGAACATGGAGGGGTTTTCTGCAAATCTGTAATACTCTGGATAATTGGACAAATTCGCAGAGCGGAAAAAAACATGACATGGGCCGAATCTGATAGGCTGCTGGGGCGCTCACCATGGGCTTTGGCCCGGTCGGTGGAGCAGGAGGCTGGAGCTGGCCTTGAGGCCGCCGCCCAAAGGCCGAGGAGTTTGTCTTGCCGCAGCCACGCACTGCCAGTGTGGTCAATGCTCGGAGCGAGCGAGCTGCTGCTCTCGTTTCTGAAGAACACAAGCAGAGAAGCAGCTCCATGGCGATGGAGAGGTAAACTCAGGGGGGTCCTGGCAACGGAATCGGCGGGAATCGGCCGGAACGAGCGAAACGGAGCACGGGGAGGCGCTGGGATCCAAACCCGGCAAGGGGAGGCGCAGATCGGGGCTCTCGTCGAGGCCCTCTGGGAAGAATATGGCAGCGTTGCTGCTGTTGCAAAGAGAGATCGAGAGTGAGGGGAGGCAGGAGGAAGGAAATAAAGGAGAAGGGAGGAGCAGGGGAACGGTGGACCGGACCTGGAGCGGTCAACGAAGCGATGCGGGAAGGCAGGGGCTCGGCGACTCGCTTGATGCGAGGGGCGCCAGCGACGGGATGGACTTAGCGGCGGCGAGTTCCGCTCGGTCGGGATCCCGCTGGAGATGCAGAGGGCGAGGTGCAAAGCGAAGCTTGCGGCACGAAGAAGGCCGTGGCGAGCGGCTGGAGGGTCGCAGGTGAGGTCCGGTACGAGACGACGCGGACGGAAGGCTTCCAAGAACTCCATGGGAGGCGCTGCACGCTCCTGTTCGAACAGGGAAAGAGAGACAGGGAGGTGAGACGAGGAAGGCAGAGAAACCACAGGAGGAGGAGAAGGGCAGCGAAGCTTATCTCGTGGTCGCCGGTGGCGGCGCCGGTCGCCGGACGACGATGCGAGGTAGAGGAGCCAGGGGAGGCCCGGACGGCTACAGGCACGAGAAGACGAGCCCGGGTGGCTGCGGCTGTAGGGGTGGATCGAGCAGAGGAGGGGAAACGAGGAGGAGAAGGAGCCTGGTTGTGTTTGGTGGATCAGGAAGGGATGGATCCCAAGGAAGAGGATTGGTGGTGGCTGGTTGGTTCGAGGCTGAAAACGAAGGGAGGATTTTGGATCAGGAGGAGATCCCTAGGAAGAGGGGACTGGAGGAGTGGCGGCAGCACGATGGGACAAGGCTCCTAGGATCTAGGGTTGGTCTTATTATATAGCAAAAGAGTTTTAGGAAGGGGCTAGAATGACCCTCGGATTGTAATCGGACGGCTGAGGAAAAATAGGTTAGGACGTCCAATTAAGAAAATGGGGATGTTTTATAGATGTTAGGGGATGATTCCAATCCAACGGTCATGACCGTGCGGTTCGGGTTCGGAGCAGTTTCGGACACACGCAAGAGGGGTCTGAGGGAGGTCGACGAAGACAAGGGGGGAAAGGGCAATCGCGACGGCTACGAGTTTTATGAAAATATGCAAATGCAATGCGCATGATGCTATGAGATGAAATGGATGACATGAACAAAATGCAAAACAAAAGACAAAAACCCAACCACGAAGGAAATATCATATCGCATCTCCGGAAAAGGCAAGAGTTGGAGTTACGAATATGGAAAGTTGTATCCGGGGCATTACAAAACCCTACTTCCCTAACTAACTTTTGTTGTAAACCGAATTTTTTGCTCTAACATCTACTACTTAAGATCCTTTGCTCTAAACTAAATTTTTTGCTATAAACAAACTTTTGCTCTACTAATTTTTTTTGTAAAATGCAGAGAGAGAGAGGAGTCGGGGGGAGGGGTGGGGGACTTACAGAGAGGGAAGAGACGGTGGCGGGGAGGTGCTCGGTGACGGAGGCAGGGGCGGAGAGGGCGGGCTCGGGCATGGTCAACGGCGGTCCTGGGCAGGCTCGGGCGGCGGTGAGGTGGAGGGCGCTGACGGTAACGTCGAGGGTGGCCTCGAGCGGCGGCGGTGAGGATGACGGTGGCCTCGGGGGGAGACGGTGAGGTTGCGGGTACCCACTCCAGCAGGAGACGGCGGAGAAGTGGGGCGATGGCTAATTGGGGAGACGGCGGTGAGGGCGAGGGATTTGGGGAAGAAGTGTGTGGCCGGGGGGTGGGGGGAAACCGCTGTTTAAGTGAAACGTAACGGTAGCGCGTTTCCGAAACACGCTATAGCTAACTTAGCGCATTTCCTGAAAACCGCTACTGCTATTCCTTTCTCCTTTTCCCTTTTTTCTTTTATTTTTCTTTACATTTTATTTTTTTTCCTTTCTCATTTTTCTATTTCTTTCATTTTCATTTACTTTTCTACTTGTTTTTCACTTTATTTTATTTCCGTAAGCAGCAGCGCCTTACACGTAAGTGCGCTACAGCTAAGGAGAGTAGTAGTAGCGTTGGGCGATATATCGCGCGCTCATCGCTAGGTTGGGCTAGCCATGTGCTACCAGTTCAAACATAGCAGCAGCGCTTTTGTACGCCGCCATCGCTAAAGTCATAGCAGTAGCGCGGTTTATTTACGCACGCTGCTACTAAGTAGGAGTAGCGTTTTATTTTCTACAGCGCTACTGGTAACATTCTGTGTATAAGGTTTTTCCTAGTAGTGTCAGCTCAGTCACAGGGAGATTTGATCTTTATGTTTTCTTATTATTTAGTTAAGTTTGGAGGCCATCTACACTTTTCATTAATGGTCTCTCTTTAATGTGCTTCCCTGATACAATTAGCACTACCAGTTGCTTCACGTCCATCGAGACTGGATTGATGGAACAAGTAGGCCGACAACCACCGCGCCGACCGACACCTCCGCACAATGAGTTCGGATCATACCAGGCCGATGTTGTCGTCCCGCGCATGGCGGCCTGCATCGACATCTCCGGGATGCCACTTCGTCGAACTGATCTTGGCGCCCATACCAAACTTACCTGACTAATTATGCAAAAAAAATTCTTTTTCAATTATTATTGTTTCTTGCTCGCACTGTTTTATGTGTGCAGGTAATGAATTTCGACTGCGTCACGTGGTCACTTCGGTATGCCGATGTCATCGTCCTGCCTTCGATGACCAAATTACTGTGAGCTTCACCTCGCCATAGTGTCCATGATGTGTCGCTACTTCAGAGTGCCGAGATCCCCACTCGGCCACCTCGGGACCAGCCTGGGGGCTGGAACCTTGTCCCGCATGAAGCTCGGACCGCGTCATCAATGCCGAACACATTAACTAGCTAAGTCGCTTTCATGCTCAAAGTTTTAAATTTATAATTTGTGTTCGGTTCGACCATGCTCACATACGTTGTTTGTTAAAAGTAACTCTCTTTACCCATGTTAACTAGAGGCTCTTAAAATTTATATGAGCCGTTTTATAGTAAATGTGTTTTCTTCTTGGTCGTTGCAAAGTCTTTTTCTACCGCTCCTTTTTCGACTCTAGTGTATGGTCAATAGCTGGATAGCCTGGCTTCTCTCTAAAGCCGCTCGAGTTTAGTTCGCTAAACTGGCCTCGGAGAAGCACTCCGCCTTCGAGATAAGGAGATTGAAGCCGATGCTGACCTACTTGCAGTCTAGATATCGGATGTGTCATGTTAAAGCACGACAGAAGCAGAAAAACTTTAAGACCAATTTTTGGATTGGCACCAAAAACTTGATTTAGTTCCGACTTAAAGTTTTTACTGAAGTCTTTTCGTTTTCCAAGCTTATGCCACTTTTAACCTATTTGTGTGTTTCCAACAGAACTGTTGTAGTACAACGCCGGACACCTTTAAAGCTTCAGCAATATCAAAGAGGGGAAGCGGCTAGCGGTGAACCCACCAAAAGCTAAGGTACTCCATGGACTCCTCGACAAAATATTCTCCGATGCTGCTTTATATGCATTGGTTTCGAATTGTGTCTTTGGTCAATAGTTGGGTTGCCCGGCTCCTGTGCTTGCCTCCTACGTTCCGCTTTCTTTGGCTAGGTGTGCAAAGAGAGAACCACTGCGATTGTCCTTCCAACTCGCATGGTTAAGAGCCTCAGTGGAGAAAGCCGAAAACTGATTGTCACAATAAGCATAAAATGATCAGCGATCCGATGACTGTGTTAAGATCGATGTAGGTCTTCCCATGTTAAACGATGGTATTTCATAACACTGGTCGAAGTGTTAACGGCTTGACCTCGGCTTACGCCAAACACTAACCGCGGCTAGTAACTGGCCTACCAACTTTAAGCTCCTATGACTAAGTGAAATTTATAAAGCCCGCACATATAATTGCCTTGTTTCTGCTGACACAACTACTTCCCGGGCATCGAGACTTCGGCTAAGGGTTGTTTAGTTATTGCAGAAACACCCTGCATAGCATCTACAAAGGGGTGGAAGCCGATGATGGGCCACTTTCAAATGATAAACGGCCGCAACAGGGTCAAAATAAACATATAACATCAGTGTTTGTATTCATTACACAAGCGCTGCCTTCCGTAATTATCGGTATAAAGCCGTAAATATGCGTCAATTTGACTTAAGATTTTGGCCAAACTGGGTTGCCTGGCTCCCGTGCTTACCCCTACGTTCCCGACTGCTCGGCTAGGCGGTAAAGGGAGCACCTCTGTGATTATTACTACTGGGTCATCCGAGTTAGTACCTCAGACTGGGTGAAGCCGAAAGCTAGCCATCTTAAAGGATATAATTGGTTGGCAACGACGGAAGTGAAAATTTCGGTTCATTAGAACATAGAGTTCGGGAACTTCCCCCGAACTAAATCCTCAGTAGTATTCTCCCACATTGACCGGAGGTGAGGTTTCATGATCATGGCCAGCATGACAACCCAAAGAAAGGAACTGATAGCGGGACTATTTTCTTTGGAAGATGTTTCTTACGTTAATAGTAATATAACATATCTCTTCGTGTACCTTTGTTTATAAAACCACATGGCCGGATTGCCTTGTTTGCCGTAAATCTTTGCCCTTATAAAGACTTTATAAAGTAGGACAAACACTCCGCGGCTACTGGCCTATGAGGTTGAAGCCGATGGTCGGTCAACAAAGTTTTGTACAATGGGGATCCGAGCATGAATGATGTAAAGTACCTAGATACATAGAATCATTACACATAATTTGTGATTTTAATCTGGATATCGATCCTTAATTCGGCCACCCGTGTCCGCATTAAGGCTCGGGGGCTACTGTGGTTCGTGCTTATCAGTTACTAATATGAAAGGGGCACATCAATCCCGTGATCTGGTGTTGCCACCCAACAAGTGTCTCGGGGGCTACTGCATTGCCTATTCAATGCAGAAAATTCAAAGTGCTCGGTGTTCGGCTTGACCGAACTATGGGCAAACGCGTCTTCGGACAACAATAGTTACCAACTAGGACTTATCGGGCATCAAGCTAATATATTACATCGACTTCTCAAAACCCTCTCTCAAGGGCCCATCCGCCGATCACTATCTCCTCTAATGTGCATCTCGGATGTTAGGCCGACACACACCTTGAGGGCTACTGGCTATATATCTCGTTAGTAAATAAATTGCATCAATCAAAAATAAAATCCGCAAACAATCAGCCCGAGCCCGAGGTAGTGCATCACCTCGGAAGTAATCCGGCATAAAGCTCGGCTGCAAGCGGCTACCTACATAGAGAACTTTATCAGCGTTAAGCTCTCATAACCTCCTTCAAACTTTTTCAAGCCAAGGTGATCTATGACACCTCGGATATAGTCCGGCCTTGGAGCTCAGATACAGTCTGGCATTGGTGCTTAGTTGCAAAAGATACCTCAAATGCTGTCCAACATTGGAGCTCGGATGCAAGAGGACACCGCCGCACGAGAACAACTTCAAACCCGAGGTGTGGCATAAAAAATAACAAGGCATTGATAAAGGCGAAGAACTTAAAGGGGCTCCTCGGATACTCGACGTGTAAACTCTTCGGATAGAAGACCGAAGATAAAGAACAATTCGGAAGAATGGACGATCGTCCCCAACTTGAAGACTGGTTCAGGTGGCTACTGACGGTGTCCTGGACTAGGGGTTACTCACCATGTCGTGTGGGGACCCCGACTCATAAGTCGAGATCACCGAATGCACGTGTACAGTGATCCCAGAGATCAATGCTCACTGAACACACAGAAGCTGAATAACAAGAGTCTTACATCCATACATACCGTCTTACACAAATTATGACCATTATGGTCGAGTCTTACATTGATAAAGCCTTAAGGGCTGAACATCACATGAAACACAAGCAGCGGAAATCTTCGTCGATAAGTAGAACCCATGCCATCTGCCTTAACCCTACAACATTCTGACCGGGAAACGTCCTAGTTCGCATGATCGTCTCCAAAGAACTCTTCTTCGAACTCCGGTTCTTCCATGCCTGGTCAATTAAATAACCAGTGGCAAGCCAATGAGTACTTTGAATGTACTCACAAGCAACCCAGGTTTTGGTCCAAGGTACAACAATGCATGATATAGTTAAACTTTTGCAGAAAGCAAGTTTTGAGTGCAATGACATGTTCAACATCTTTGTAAGGCATGCATCAAGAGAATTCCAAGTAACCATGAAGACAGGTCACAGATATCAACATAAATGGAGTGGGCACCAACCCATCTTAACATCAATAGAGTGGGCACCAACCCAGTTCAATCATTTCAAGTCCCTTGACTTGACCCAAGTCATTTTTATCATCACACACACTTGGTTTGTAAACAAGTGGACGTAGCCCAAGAGCAGTTACCCAACTATCCTTGACCGTGGACACGGCTATTCGAATAGTTTTACACTCTGCAGGGGTTGCACACTTTACCCACTAGATCCGGGGAACTTCCGTGTCATCCACGACCCGCGGTACATCAAGTACCCGGGGTAAGCACCCGATCACTACCTTTCCCTAGATGACACTAACATGGAGTCCACTCGATTGGCAGTAACCCCCGTGCCCAACTTTTCACATAACACTTTCTTGGAGCCTTGCTCCCATACTTGTCACATACCACTGGCACGGGGTACCAACGGTGTGTCCGGTGCCCCATAAAAATGGTCATGGCCGCCCTACCTGGCACGACCCCGTCCCAAGAGAGAGCACCAACTCTCCCCCGTCACTAGTAATGCGGGCTCCAAGCTAGTATCGGTCTAGGTACTCAATAATGCCCTTTCCCATATAAGGGTAGAGTGGTTGCGCATGTAAGGTTGGAATAACGGTCGCAACTCCGACCAAACTGTTTTGAAAAACACCACACACTTTCCATGGCACACCACTTCGTCATCAAGCGGTTACCCATCTCATCATCTCCCTCGGGCATAAGTGGCACCCGATGGGTTTTCGAAAAGAATTTTGAAATCACTTTGTCTCCTTCAGCATGCATATACCCATCCCTTTTCCGTAGCATCTACTTTAGCATCCTATCTACTCCCTCCGGCATAACCCTCATAAGAACGTAGGGTCGTGCACAATGCAAGTATCAACGAGGAAGTAACAGAGGCAACCAACCCACGTGGTTCACCATCTCATCATCATTCCGATGCAACAATAATAAAGGGCTTATGACATGGATAAAAAGGGTTTCATAGACATGGTCAAAGGGCTGCTTGCCTTGGTTGGCTTGGTCTTCAAAGTCTTCAGGCCCTTCTCCTCCTTCTTCTTTAGCTACCTCTTCAAATACGGGATCTAACGTTGCAAGAAAATAACGGGAAAATAAGACAATAATAAAAACAGAAAAGTCAAAGTGCTCAGAAAAATGTCAACTTATTTTTGTAAAATACTAGGAGAAAAACTAGGAAGGGGAAAATTCTTGGTTTTGAATTTGGAGCTAGGGAAACAGAGTTGTGGATTTTCAAACAGAGGTTTTATTGTTCAAATTTGAATTTAAATTTGAACAGAGCAAAAAGGTGTAATGGATGTGCATGAAAGATATATCAATAAATAGCTGGGATTTTTCTGAGATTTTAGGAGTTGGAAATATTTCATTTGGACAAATATTTTGCCCTGTGGAATTTTTGGAAAAGAGACAGAAAAAGAAAAAGAAAAGTGGCGCTGTGCCACTGGGCCAGAGAGGCCATGGGCAGCAGCCCCAGAGGGGAAACCAGCCCACGCGGGCCGCCACGTCGAAGGCGTAAAGGCGAAATACGCCTTCAGCCGACGGCGAACCGGTGCGCGCGCGCACACGTTTTAAACCTGACGGGTGGATCCCACCCGTCAGGGCGTGAGGCTGACGGGCTGGCCCCACGGCCGTCGTCGTCTACCTCCAGCCAGAGGCAACGACGAGCTCGCCGACGGCGATACAGACCACGGGGAGGTGCGCGGGTGGTACCGTTGGACTCGGGGCGGAGTCGCCGTTCGGGTGGTGGTGGAGACGGTCGCTGGAGCAGCCTGGTTCGCCGGCGACGAGCCACGCGGCGGAGTTGCTTCGGGCGCCGATGAATCCGGCCATTCCCGGCTGCAAAAAGAGTGGGAAATAGAGGGGAAAAGGTCAGCGTGGCCGCGCGGTTCCAGATCGAGAAGAAACGGAGGCGGAGGAGGCCTGTACCGCGCGAACGCCGATGAGCCGAGGCGGCGGAGCTCGAGGTCGATCTCGAGCTCGGGCGGCTCTGGAGATGAATGGGTGGTACGGGAGGTCGATTTGGAGTGTGGGGGAGTGACAGGGAGCGAAAGAGGGGCTCGGGGTTGCCTTATATGGGCTGGCCGAGGTCCACCGTAGGCGTGGCCTATGGGTGCCCGCTGGATCGGCTCGGGTGGCCGTTAGAGAGGGAATGGAAGGCTCGGGGGTGTTCGTGGGAGTGGTGTAGGGTGCCATGGAGAGAGAGAAGGAGCGGGGCGAGCTGCACGCGGGCCACAGGAGTGGCGCGAACATTGGCCGAGCGGGGCGGCGTTCTGGCGCGAGCGGCAGGAGAGAGAGGACTGCGCGGGAGCAAGTGGGCGGCCTGCTGGCGTGGAGCGGACGTCGAGGGGCATCGACTGGCGCGCGGGGGAAGCTCGAGGTGGTCGGGAGGCGCGACGTCAACGGTCGGTGTCCTGCCGGGCGCTCCAGAGCGCGACTTTGGCCGGCATCCGCCGTTTTTCGGCGTCCGCGCGCGTCCACTAGTGTCTGGAGGCTGCAGGGGGTGTGGGAAAAAACTGAAACGGGCCTTGGATGCTGTGGAGAGCCGAGGGGAGAGAAGGAGGCTGAGAGAGAGGGGAGAAGCTGCTGTCCAGAGAAGACAAATGGGGTTTCCCCCTCCCTCATCATTGCTTCCTCGGGCAGAAAAGCATCCAAGTTGTAGAGGGGAACGAGGAGGGTTGTGGTAAAAGATGGGCTCAAGGAGATTAGTGGAAGGGCTGGAATTTGCATTCCAAAATTCTGCCGAAGGTGTTTGATGATGTTTTGGGCAAGTTAATGATTTCCACTGGCCATGAGACTCCACAGGGTGAGATGCCACACATAATTAGGGCCTTCCACCCATTTTGAGCTTATTTGGACAAAGTTGCCAATGCAACTTTTGCAAACCCTATAAATTGGCAGAAATGGATTTGTGTAGATCCAGTTGAGTAGATCACTTCTCCTTGACGCACCACTTGGTGTGGTGGCCTTATTTGGTCATGTGATCAGGCTCACAAGAGTTGGGGTCATGGAGAAAAAGTTGGTAGTACAAAGTAGTTCAAATTTGATTCTGGTCAGAGAGGGTTTTGAGGCACTTTGATCAAGATAGCTTCTTCTCCAACCTGTGCCATTTGGTCTAGTTGTATTATTAGACCATTGGAGCATGTGCACCAAGTTTGAGATCATTTGGACATGTGTGGAAATGTAAAGTTGCTCAAACTTCAAAATGGATGTAAATGGTTTTGAGGGGATTTCATGGGTTATACTATTCTCCATGGCATGATACTTGTCAAGATCATCAAGTATGCCATATGTGAGATGGTAGAATTTTCTTGGAATTTTTGGGGAATATTTCCTTTGTAAATATTTCAAAAGCTTGAAATATCCGTAAAGGGTTTTGAGGATTTGACCAATATTTTGAATATGACCATGTGTTGAAACTCTTATATATGGAAAATATATGTCCACCGAGTTTCCTAATTTTTTCAAATATTTTTAAAACAATAAAATAATTTTTCCTATTAAAGACCATTTCGCCTTAAGAAAAGCTTTTAAATAAAATAGTAATACAACTTTTAAAATTATATTTTGTGGTTTATGGAGTCCTACACCTAATAGGATTCAAATATACCTTTTGAAATATTTTTCAGAACCCAAATCAAGTACTTGCGTGCTAACCTCAATTCAGGGGTTTTGGAAAACTAATTTTAGAAAATACTTTTGGCCAAATTATTTTTGTAAGAGAATTTTATATTGCACTATACACATGGCATGGTCATTGGGCGAAGCTTGGAGCAAGGAGATGAAGTATGAGGTGGAGAAGTTGACTTTAAAGAGCACTTGAAAGAAGCATAGAGAGAAACCAACTCTAAATAAAAACCAGATAATGCAAAAGTTTTTGTTGGTCCAAATTTTCATGCTTTAATAATGCAAATGAAATGTTACAAAATGCAGGTGTGACAGACCTACCCCCTTACAAGAATCTCGGCCCCGAGATTCCTAAACTAGGCTTTAAAGAGATACTGGCTTCGGATCTAAGGTAGTCTTCACGCCCCAAGTTGCTTCGCTTGAAAGGTGGTTGCTCCATTGGACCTTGAAGTACTTGATGGTGCAGCTTGAGTGTGTCGCTCACCTCATCCGAATGCAGATGGGCCTCTCACGGTAAGTCAAATCAGTCAAGGACAATGGCTTGGTGATTGACGCCCTTGTAAAGATCAGCTTGTCTCGAACTTGGAGACACTTCCGAGTTGTGACACGGAACACGCAGTGCATCGGAAAGTTCGTGGAAGTTCCAACCGTAAGCCACTTCTCCTCGCTGTTCGATGATCTTGAAGGGGCCGATGTATCTTGGGGCGAGCTTTCCTTTGACATGGAAGCGCCGGGTTCCTTTGATAGGGGTGACCGAGATAGACATGGTCTCCAACTCGAAGTTTATGTCTCTATGACGTGAGTCAGCGTAGCTCTTCTGTCTTGACTTGGCAGACTTCAGATACTCTCTGACAAGCTGGACTTGCTCTTCTGCTTCACGAAGGATATCAGGCCCAAACACAAGTCCTTCTCCGATCTCTGACCAATTGAGAGGTGTGCGGCACTTCCGTCCGTATAACACTTCAAATGGTGCCATCTCAAGGCTTGCCGATAACTGTTGTTGTAAGAGAACTTCGCGAAGGGAGGCAGTCTTCCCACTTAGCTCCATAAGCTAAGACATGTGCTCGGAGCATGTCTTCGAGTATCTGATTTACTTGTTTCGTCTCGACCTCCGATCTCAGGGTGGAAAGGCTTTGAAGGACAACATGGTCCCCATGGCCTCCTGGAACTTCTTCCAAAACCTTGAGGTAAACCGGGTTCCTCGATCTAACACAATCTCCTTGGGAACACCATGAAGGCTCACGATTCGGTGATGTAGAGATCGCTAATGGTTCCCCTTGTAGGTCGCCTTGACAGAATGAAGTGGGCCACCTTGGTCAAATGGTCAACAATGACCCATATGGAGTCATGTCCCTTGCTTGACCTGGGTAAACCGGTGATGAAGTCCATCCCGACCTTGTCCCACTTCCATTCAGGCACCTTGAGGGGTTGCAACAATCCAGCGGGTCGCTGATGTTCAGCTTTGACTCTCTGGCATACGTCACACCTTGCAACATAGGTGGCAATCTCCCTTTTCATCCCGTGCCACCAGAATCTTTCCTTCAGGTCTTGATACATCTTGGTTCCTCCAGGGTGGATGGAATATGGGGTATCATGGGCTTCTTGCAAGATCAGGTTCTTGAGCTCAACCTTGTTGGGCACGCAGATGCGATTCCCAAACCACAGGACTCCTTGCTCATCCTCTGAGAATCCTAGGGCTTTGCCCGCCTTGATCTTCCTCTTGATTCCTTCAATACTCTCATGTCCCTTCTGAGCTACCTTAATATCATCCATCAAAGTAGGCTTAACTTCGAGGTTGGCCAAGAATCCTGGTGCAACCAGTTCCAACCGAAGCTTTCAAGTTCTTCATACAAGGCGGGTAGCTTGTGCTTAAGCATAGCATTCAAGGAACAAGCTTTCCTGCTTAACGCATCTGCT
Source organism: Aegilops speltoides (assembly GCA_021437245.1). Lineage (NCBI taxonomy): Eukaryota > Viridiplantae > Streptophyta > Magnoliopsida > Poales > Poaceae > Aegilops > Aegilops speltoides. The sequence goes on along the minus strand of JAHHZJ010002832.1, from coordinate 86,373 downwards.
ACCACATTAGCCTTCCCAGGGTGGTACTGAACACTGAGGTCATAATCTTTTATCAACTCTAGCCATCTTCTCTACCTCATGTTCAATTCCCTTTGAGTGAAAATATACTTCAGACTTTTGTGATCCGTGTATATCTCACATCGCTTCCCTAGGAGGTAATGTCGCCATGTCTTGTGGCATGAACCACTACCGCTAGTTCAAGGTCATGAGTAGCATAGTTCTTTTCATGAGGCCGTAGCTGCCTTGAAAGGTAAGCTACGACTCGCCTTCTTACATCGTAACACCTCCCATCCGGTTCTTGACGATCACAATATATCACAAATTCCTTGTGTATATCTGGCGTGGCAGAATCGGGCGGTGGTCGGTCTCTTCTTCAGCTCTGAAGCTCTCTTCACACTTCGGCGTCCATTCGAACTTCTTGTCCTTCTTCAAGAGCTAAGTCATGGGTCGGGCAATGCTTGAGAATCCTTCAATGAACTTGCGGTAATATCCCGCGAGTCGGAGGAAGCTTCTAACTTCCTTCACATTGCTTGGGGATTGCCATTCAGTCACGGCTTCAATCTTAGCGGGATCGATTGACAATCCTTCTTCAGTTAAAACATGACCCAAGAATCCAACTTCACGCAGCCAGAATTCACACTTGCTGAACTTGGCATATAGTTGGTGCTCTCGAAGCTTGTCTAGGACCATCCTCAAGTGTTGCTCGTGCTCTTCTTCCGACTTCGAGAAGACAAGAATGTCATCAATGAAGACAACGAAAAACTTATCCAAATATTCCATGAAGACCTTATTCATGAGATACATGAAGTAAGCCGGGGCATTGGTCAATCCAAAGGACATGAGCGTGCACTCATACAGGCCATATCTGGTTACGATTGCCGTCTTCGGATATCTTGGGGTCTGATTTTCAGCTGGTAGTACCCAGATCTGAGGTCGATCTTGGAGAACACATTGGCCCCATTGAGTTGATCAAACAGATCTTCAATCTTGGGAAGTGGGTACTTATTCTTGATTGTAACTTCATTGAGGGAGCGGTAGTCTATGCACAAGCGGATGGTACCGCCCTTCTTTGCCACAAATGTAAGCAGGTGACCCCCAAGGGGAGGCGCTTAGGGTGAATAAATCCTTCCTCAACTGCTCTTCAAGTTGCTTCTTCAATTCGCTAACTCCTCCGATCCCATTCTATAAGGCTTTATAGATGGGTCCTGCTCCGGTATGAGCTCGATGATGAACTCAATGTCTCGGTCAGAGGCATTCCCTGTAGCTCATCAGAAAAACATCGGGATATTCGCATACTACCGGCACTTGTTCCAATCCAACTTCAGCCAGACAGTTGACTTGGTTGGCTTGAGCAGAGGAGTGGTTGGAGGCAAATTTAACTTTGACTCCTTGGTCGTTGGTCACAATGACAGTCCGGTTGGCGCAATCTCTCAAGCCTTGGTGCTTGCTGAGCCAATCCATTCCCAAGATCACATCCAAGCCTTGTGATTTTAGGATGATAAGGTCTGCTAGGAAGTCTACCCCGTTAATGATAATCCCGACTCCTTTACATCCTATCTTGGCTCTCATCTCTGCTCCGGGGGTTTGTACCACCATAGGGGTATTCAGGGGTGTAGGGGTCATGCCACTTTTTAATGCAAAACTTTGGGTGACAAATGAATGCGTGGCTCCAGAATCAAACAAAACAGCTATGGTGCTGAATTGACAAGGAACGCACTACCCGGACGACGTCCGGTCTTCCGGGCTTCTTCTCGCAGTGACATGATTCACACGATCCCCGCCATTGTTGGGCAGGTTGCGGGAGCTTGGTTTCTTGGTGGCATTCCACGGCCTTGTCCCGTGTTCTCGCATTGGGGCGCGTCGGGCTTCTTGTTGGGGCAATTCTTGGAGTAATGTCCTGGCTGTCCACATCCAAAGCAAGTGACTTGGTTGGGAATGATGCCCTTGCCAGCATTGTTATTGGGGTTGTTGTAAGCTGGCCTGGGGTTGGCATACTGCTGAGGTGGATAGTTGGTGCGGGTGCAGGAGCTCTTGGCTGCCGATAGGTTGGCTTGACCGAGCTGGCTGCCACGGACGAGGCTTCGTTGCTTTGGAGCTACCCTTGCCGATCATCTTGCGCTTCGAGTGTCATCCAAAGCACGCCGCTTGTCCTCAAGCATGAGTGCCTTGTTCACCAGATCAGAAAGGTCGGGCAACACACACAACAAGCGAGTACTATAGAGTCCGGTTAAGGCCTTCCATGAAGCGCTCCTTTTGGCAAAGATCGGTCTTGACATCCTCGAGGGCATACCTTGAGAGAACACTCAACCTCTACATGCATGTACTCCTTGACAGTGCTACTACCTTGCTTTAGGGCTCGAACTCACGCTTCTTGATGGCCATGATTCCGTATGATTGTGGGCCTTGCGGAATTCTGTCTTGAAGGTATCCCAAGTGATGTTTTGCTCAAGATGCATGGCCTTAAATCCATCCCACCAAGCTCCGCAGTTCCCCGAGACAAGGGCGATATGCCACCTTCTCGCGGTCCTCAGTGCATCCGACTAGTGCCAACAGCTCCTCAATGGTGCGGACCTAGTCGTCTGCATCCAGGGGTTCAGCAGTCTCGATGAAGGTGGGTGGTGCATGCTTCTTGAACTCCACCAGCGTGGAACGCCCATGGCCGTGCCCCGCCGGGTCGGGCGATTGACAGCTTGAGCAATGATCCGAGGGCTGCAGGTGTTGGCTTGGCGCCTCTCGGAAGGCTTGGAGAAGCTGAGCCATGTCCATGTTTGGAGGAGGTGGCGGTGGTGGAGTCTGTCCTGGGCTTGGTCTGGCCGACTCTGCCTCAGCAGAACCTCCGGCTTCTTGCGGCTGGGTAGAGGTACCAGTACGTGTTACAACTGGCATCCTGTCGGAGCGGTCAAGGTCTCATGATTGGGAAAATAAAATGAGGGAAAGCAATATAGATGGGACTCCTAGTAAGGGGGTGGTGTGACACAAATTTAAGTTAAACAAGGGCCAGAAGGGCCAAACTCATGCATTAAAACCAAATGGGGGATGTCGCCATTTACAAGTTCCCAAAGGGAAAGTACGACTTCATCAAAGCAAGTTGAAAGCAAACACAACACAACATGGTTTCATATGAACCATTACAAGGACTTGGCTTCGCATAAGGGGTAAACGACCTATCCTACCATAGGGCTACGGACTGGCCTATCCTAGTCTTGAACGGTGTCTAGGTGGTCGAATGCTCGGTCGGGTATTCTGGCTCCTCTGGGTCTTCTTCCTCATCTTCATCTGTCTTAGTCTCTTCGTCACTTGAGGGAGTGGGGGAGTGGAGGAGCTGAACATGGCGCTGCTTCGCCGGTGGCGTCGTGAAGAGGTTGCGATACTCCTTTGCCGTCATACGGCATGGCTGAGATGATACCTTGGCATGCGTGACCTGTGGGGGTCGCCCGCCTCGATAGGCTACAACGGGCTGTCCAGGGGGCGCTCCATCCTTCTTGATCCTGTCCGCCTTCATCTGGGCTAGGCGGAGGAGTTCCTTGGTCTCGTGGAGTTCCTTCCGAAGCTCCATCGACTCCGAGGCCAGGTGTTGTGCCAGGCTGTCGGCACACAAGCTGAAGTAGGTCTGGAAACGGAGAGAAAGTCCTTCGTCCAAGGGTGGGGCTGGTGCGCTGCTCTCGTCATCACCTTCCTTCTGGTAAGGCAGGTAACGAGTGGCTGGCTCACTTGCCATCTCTGGCAGGAGATCCCGGAGGCGAGTCAGCGCCTTGAGGGCAGCAGTCTCCATGGCAAGGAGCAGTGTTGCCATCTGGGGTCCCTCAAAGAACCAGCTCGTCGGGGAGTCGTTCGCCCTTACGACTACCTCCACGTGATACTCCTTCTTGGTGCTGTTGATCCAGTGCTCGTGGTAGGAGAAGGTGGGGGCTCGAGTGAACCGGCACTTCCTAAGGCTATCCTCAAGAAGCACGGAAACCGGTGGTCGAAGTCCCTGCACGACGGCCATCTACAAAAAGTGGAGGGGATGGGTTAATAGAGGAATGTGACCTATGTTTGGGATACTATCATAAAACATAGGTATACGGGTAATCTTGTGGATAGTCTCACTCTAACTAACGCCGATGCTAACTAAGGCTTCCTACAAAGAGGATGGCTCGTACCAGCTCTGTGGGGACCCCGACCATAAGTCGAGATCATCGAATGCACGGTACAAAGGATCCCAGAGATCAATGCTCACCGAACACACGTAGCTGAATAACAAGAGTCTTACATCCATACATACCGTCTTACACAAATTATGACCATTATGGTCGAGTCTTACATTAATAAAGCCTTAAGGGCTGAACATCACATGAAACACAAGCAGCGGAAATCTTCGTCGATAAGTAGAACCCATGCGATCTGCCTTAACCCTACAGGCATTCTGACCGGGAAATGTCCTAGTTCGCATGATCGTCTCCAAAGAACTCTTCTTCGAACTCCGGTTCTTCCATGCCTGTTCAAGTAAATAACCAGTGGCAAGCCAATGAGTACTTTGAATGTACTCTCAAGCAACCCAGGTTTTGGTCCAAGGTACAACAATGCATGATATAGGTAAACTTTTGCAGAAAGCAAGTTTTGAGTGCAAAGACATGTTCAACATCTTTGTAAGGCATGCATCAAAAGAATTCCAAGTAACCATGAAGACAGGTCACAGATATCAACATAAATATAGTGGGCACCAACCCATCTTAACATCAATAGAGTGGGCACCAACCCAGCTCAATCATTTCAAGTCCCTTGACTTGACCCAAGTCATTTTTATCATCACACACACTTGGTTTGTAAACAAGTGGACGTAGCCCAAGAGCAGTTACCCAACTGTCCTTGACCGTGGACACGGCTATTCGAATAGTTTTACACTCTGCAGAGGTTGCACACTTTACCCACTAGATCTGGGGAACTTCCGTGTCATCCACGACCAGGTACCTCAAGTACCGGGTAAGCACCGATCACTACCTTTCCCTAGACGACACTAACATGGAGTCCACTGATTAGCAATAACCCCGTGCCCAACTTTTCACATAACACTTTCTTGGAGCCTTGCTCCCATACTTGTCAGATACCACTGGCACGGGGTACCAACGGTGTGTCCGGTGCCCCATAAAAATGGTCATGGCCGCCCTACCTGGCACGACCCGCCCCAAGAGAGAGCACCAACTCTCCCCGTCACTAGTAATGCAGGCTCCAAGCTAGTATCGGTCTAGGTACTCAATAATGCCCTTTCCCATATAAGGGTAGAGTGGTTGCGCATGTATGGTTGGAATAACAATGCAACTCCGACCAATCCGTTTTGAAAACACCATACACTTTCCTCGCACACCACTTCGTCATCAATTGGTTACCCATCTCATCATCTCCCTCGGGCATAAGTGGCACCCGACGGGTTTTCAAAAGACTTTTGAAATCACTTTGTCTCCGCCACCATGCAGATACCCATCCCTTTATGTAGCATCTACTTTAGCATCCTATCTACTCCCTCCGCATAACCCTCATAAGAAGGTAGGGTCGTGCACAATGCAAGTATCAACGAGGAAGTAATAGAGGCAACCAACCCACGTGGTTCACCATCTCATCATGATTCCGATGCAACAATAATAAAGGGCTTATGACATGGATAAAAAGGGTTTCATAGACATGGTCAAAGGGCTGCTTGCCTTGGTTGGCTTGGTCTTCAAAGTCTTCAGGCCCTTCTCCTCCTTCTTCTTCACTACCTCACAAATCACGGATCTAACGCTGCAAGAAAATAACGGAAAATAAGACAATAATAAAAACAGAAAAGTCATAGTGCTCAGAAAAATGTCAACTTATTTTTGTAAAATACTAGGAGAAAAACTAGGAAGGGGAAAATTCTTGGTTTTGAATTTGGAGCTAGGGAAACAGAGTTGTGGATTTTCAAACAGAGGTTTTATTGTTCAAATTTGAATTTAAATTTGAACAGAGCAAAAAAGGTGTAATGGATGTGCATGAAAGATATATCAATAAATAGGTGGGATTTTTCTGAGATTTTAGGAGTTGGAAATATTTCATTTGGACAAATATTTTGCCCTGTAGAATTTTTGGAAAAGAGGCAGAAAAAGTAAAAGAAAAGTGGCGCTGCGCATCGGGCCGAGAGGCCACGGCAGCAGCCCAGAGGGGAAACCAGCCCACGCTGGCCGCCATGTCAAAGGCGAAGGCGAATACGCCTTCACCGACGGCGAACCAAGATGCTGCGCGCCACAAGACGCTTTTAAACTCGACGGTGGATCCCACCCGCCGTATGCGAGGTCGACGGGTTGGCCCCACGGCCATCGCCATCTACCTCCGCCGAGGCACGACGAGCTCGCCGGGCGCGCGTCTACAGAGCACGGGAGGTGCGCGGTGGTACCGTTGGACTCGGGCGGAGTCGCCGCTCGGGTGGTGGTGGAGACGGTCGCGGAGCAGCCTGTTCGCGGCGACGAGCCACGTGGCGGAGGTGCTTGGCGCCGATGAATCCGGCCGCCCCGGCTGCAAAAAGAGGGAAAGAGAGGGAAAGGTCAGCGTGGCTGCGGTTCCAGACGAGAAGAAACGGAGGCGGAGGAGGCCTGTACAGGAAGCCGACGAGCCGAGGCGGCGGAGCTCGAGGTCGATCTCGAGCTCGGGCGGCTCGAGATGAATGGGTGGTACGGAGGTCGATTTGGAGTGTGGGGAGTGACAGGAGCGAAAGAGGGGCTCGGGTTGCCTTATATGGGCTGGCCGAGGTCCACCGTGGCGTGGCCTATGGGTGCCAAGGGATCGGCTCGGGTGGCTTAGAGAGGGAATGGAAGGCTCGGGGTGTTCGTGGGAGTGGTGTAGGGTGCCATGGAGAGAGAGAAGGAGCGGGCGAAGCTGCACGCTGGCTGTGGAGTGGCGCGAACATTGGCCGAGCGGGCGGCGCTTCGCGCGCGCGAGCGTGAGAGAGAGGACTGCGGGGAGCAAGTGGGCGGCTCTTGGCGTGGAGCGGACGCCGAGGGCATCGATCGGGCGCTGGGAAGCTCGAGGTGGTCGGGAGGCGCGCGCCAACGGTCGGTGTCTTGCCGGGCGCTCCAGAGCATGACTTTGGCCGGCATCCGCGGTTTTTCCGCGTCCGCGCGCGTCCACTAGTGTCTGGAGGCTGCAGGGGGTGTGGGCAAAAACTGAAACGGGCCTTGGATGTTGTGGAGAGCCGAGGGGAGAGAAGGAGGCTGAGATAGAGGGGAGAAGATGCTGTCCAGAGAAGACAAATGGGGTTTCCCCCTCCCTCATCATTGCTTCCTCGGGCAGAAAAGCATCCAAGTTGTAGAGGGGAACGAGGAGGGGTTGTGGTAAAAAGATGGGCTCAAGGAGATTAGTGGAAGGGGCTGGAATTTGCATTCCAATATTCTGCCAGAAGGTGTTTGATGATGTTTTGGGCAAGTTAATGATTTCCACTGGCCATGAGACTCCACAGGGTGAGATGCCACACATAATTAGGGCCTTCCACCCATTTTGAGCTTATTTGGACAAAGTTGCCAATGCAACTTTTGCAAACCCTAAAAATTGGCAGAAATGGATTTGTGTAGATCCAGTTGAGTAGATCACTTCTCCTTGACGCACCACTTGGTGCGGTGGCCTTATTTGGTCATGTGATCATGCTCACAAGAGTTGGGGTCATGGAGAAAAAGTTGGTAGTACAAAGTAGTTCAAATTAGATTGTGGTCAGAGAGGGTTTTGAGGCACTTTGATCAAGATATCTTCTTCTCCAACCTGTGCCATTTGGTCTAGTTGCATTATTAGAATGGGTTTTTAATCTTTTTTTAAAAGACCTTTAAATTTAATGGGTTTTTTTTCTTTTTAAATTTTTAGTTTTTTCCTCTTTTGGTAAAGTTACCCCTCTTTCACCAGTTTGTTTAACCCCCCTAAAGGCCCGGTTTTAAATTGCCCCCTTTTGGGTAAAAGGGAAAAAATTTTCAATTTTTATTGGCCCAAAATTAAGTTTTAAAGTTTTAAATTTTTGCTTTGTTTGCCAAACCTTTTTTGTTTCCAAAATTTAAAAATTTTTAAAGCTTTCGTTTCCCAAAAACTTACCCCCCAAAAAAATTTTGGGTTTTCGGGTCTTTTTTTTCAAGGCCCCGGGTTTTTTTTTGGGGAGGTTGGGGAAACCCCCACCTTAATCCATTTAAACCTCGGGAAAAAAAGGCCAAAAATATTGGAAAAAATTTTTGGTCATGGGTTTCCCTTTTTGTTAAACCCGGGTTTCATCGGGGAAAACATTTCTTCCAAAATCCCCTTTAAAGTAAAGCCAAAAATTTTGGACAATAAAATTTTGTTTCCAACTTTAAACCCCCGAATTCCCGTTTAAGGGTTGTTTTTTTCCCCCATAAACATTAACAAAGGTTTAAAAAAACCCCCAAATTAAAAAAATTTTAAATCATAAAGGGGAAATTTTAAAAAAGGGTAATTTTGTTTGCAAAAGCCAATTGCTGGGTTTTTATTTCAGCCCCCTGTTTCCCGGGTGGGGCCCTTGGGTTATTTTAAACCCGGCCCGAAACCGGGTAAAAAAACCATTTAAAATTAAAGGTTGGAAACCAAAAAATTTCCATTGAAAAAGTTCCTTTAACCCTTTGGGATTTCCCCATCCCGGGGGGTTTAATTCCCGGGTCCCCGAAAGGCCGTAGGGCCAAAAATTTTTTGTTTAATTATAAACTTTTTCCCGTCCTTTGTTTAAAAACCCTTTTTGGAAATTTTTTTCCCCAAAAAAATTTTAAATGCAAAATTAAATTCCCTAAAAAGTTTTTCCCAAACCCGGGAAGGTAAATCCTGTAAAAAATTTAAAAAAAAGAAGGACCGGTTGCATTTGGGGTGGTTTTACGCCCAAAATGGGGAATAACCCTCCTTTCCCCAAACTTTGGGTTTTTATTAAAAAACAGGCTCTGTTTTAAATCCCTTTGCAAAAAGACCAATAGGTTAGGGACAAGCAATTTTAATGATTTAAACCCCTTCGGGGCCCCCAAATTTTAATATTCCAGATTTAAAAATTTGGGGGTTTAACTGTTAAAATAAAATAACAAAAAAAAGAAAAATCGGACCCGGGATTCCCCCAAAAAATTCCGCAAGGCCCTTAAGGCCCAAACTTTTTTCAAACTTTCAAATTTAAACCCCTTTGTCCGTTTGGCCCCCCGGGTTGGGCTTAGGGATCCTCAAATTGCCAAATTTGGGGGGCGGGGCGGAACAACTTCCCCGGGGTTTCAAAAAAACAAAGTAAAAAACTTGGCCCATCGGGTAAATTTCCAAAAACAAGATGGTGTGTGCAAGTCGTGTGTTTTCATATAAAGACCGAGACGGAATTAGTCTTGATGGACTAAAGGAACTGCTACTCATGGGTAAAGAGTACACCTCTCGCAGAGATTAAACCTATTCGAATAGCCGGCCCATGGTTAAGGACTACAGCCTTGGTCGGGTGAAGTGTCGGTCTTAGTGTCGGCTCTTGAGGAGAAACTACTAAACCGTAACTTGGCTCATGATTTGTGACTCGTGATGATTATGATGATTATTATTATGGACTAACCCCTTTATATTATTTGAAGTATTGAGTATCCCTGGGACGGTTCTACCTCCTGGATATTCATTGTGATTATTTTTCTGATAAGCCCTTTATGTGGTGTCGCTCAGACGCCCGACTGTGGCATGCTTGTTATTTTCTTATAAGGCCATTATGTGGTGTCGCTCAGACGCCCGACTGTGGCATGCTTGTTATTTTCTTATAAGCCCTTTATGTGGTGTCGCTCAGACGCCCGACTGTGGCATGCTTATTATTTTCTTTATAAGCCCTTTATGTGGTGTCGCTTAGACGCCCGGCTGAGGCAGGTGTGGGGACCCCGACTTGCAAGTCGTGATCACCGATTGCACGTGTACAGTGATCCCAGAGATCAATGCTCACTGAACACACAGAAGCTGAATAACGAGAGTCTTACATCCATACATACCGTCTTACACAAATAGTGACCATCATGGTCAAGTCTTACATCGATAAAGCCTTAAGGGCTGAACATCAAATGAAACATAGCAGCGAAATCATCATCGATAAGTAGAACCCATGGCATCTGCCTTTAACCCTACAGTGCATTCTCGACTGAAACGCCCTAGTTCGCATGATCGCTCCAAAGAACTCTTCTTCAACTCCGGTTCTTCCATGCCCGGTCAATTAAATAACCAGTGGCAAGCCAATGAGTACTTTGAATGTACTCGCAAGCAACCCATGATTTGGTTCAAGGTACGGTAATGCATGACATAGGTAAAGTTTTATGAAAGCTAGTTTTGAGTGCAGGACATGTTCAACATCCTATAAAGCATGCATCAAGAGAATTCCAAGAACTGTAAGAACCGGTCACAGATATCAACATAAATAGAATGGGCACCAACCCATTTATCACAAACGGAGGGGCACCAACCCATCTCAATCGGGTCAAGTCCTCGACTTGATCCATGACAACACCATCATCTCACACACACAGATTTGTAAACAAGTGGACGAGCCCAAGAGCGGTTACCCAACTGTCCATGACCGTGGACACGGCTATTCAATAGTTTTACACTCGCAGAGGTTGCACACTTTACCCACTAGATCCGGGAACTTCCGTGTCAAACCACGCACCATGGTACTCAAGTACCCGGTAAGCACCGATCATTACCTTTCCTAGATTTACACTAACATGGAGTCCACTCGATTGGTAGTAACCCCCATGCCAAACATTTCACATCATAAAAGTCATGAGCCTCGCTCCCATATTCATCACATACCACAAGCACGGGTACCAACGGTGTGTCCGGTGCCTCTGTGAAACAGTCATGGCCGCCTCTACAGCACGCACTCCGCCCCAAGAGAGAGCACCAACTCTCCCTCACACCGTAATGCGGGCTCCAAGCTAGTATCGGTCTAGGTACTCAACAATGCCCTTTCCCATATAAGGGTAGAGTGGTCGCAGCATGTAAGGTTGGAATAACGGTCGCAACTCCGACCAATCCGCTTTGAAAACCACACACCCTTTGCTTGGCACACCACTTCGCCATCAAGTGGTCACCCATCTCTTCATCTCCCTCGGGCATGAGTGGCACCCGACGGGTTTTCAAAATACTTTTGAAATCACTTGCCTCCTTCACCATGCATATCCCCATCCCTTTGCATAGCATCTACTTTAGCATCCTATCTACTCCCACCGCATAACCCTCATAAGAAGGTAGGGCCATGCACAAATGCAAGTACCAACGAGGAATTGTAATCGTGGCAACCACCCATGTGGTTCACCCTCTCGCCATGATTCCGATGCATCATCAATAAAGAGCTAAAATGACATGCATATAAAGGTATCATAGTCATGGTCAAAGGGCTGCTTGCCTTGGTTGGCTTGGTCTTCAAAGTCTTCCAAGATCGCTCCTCCTTCTTCCTCGCTACCTCACAACACGGGATCTAACGCTGCAAGAAAACAATGGAAAAATAAGGCAATAATAAAAACAGAAAAGTCAAAGTGCTCTGAAAAATGTCAACTTAATTTTGTAAAATACTAGGAGGAAAGCTAGAAGGGGCAACTTTTGGTTTTGGTTCGGAGTAGCAAAACAGGAGTTATGGATTTTCAAAGGCTCATTTAAATGTCAAAACCACATTTAAATATTTACGTAAAAGGAAAGGTGATTGATCTGAGTGAAAGTTGCACCATTAAATAGATTGCAATATTCTAGGAATTTAGAAATTGGAATCAATGCATTTGGATTAATATATCGCCTGTGGAATTTTTGGAAGTATCACGTAAAAGAAAGGGAAACGGCGCTGTACATCGGGCCGAGAGGCCACAAGCAGCAGCAGGCCCAGGGGAAACCCAGCCCACGCGCCGCCACGTCGAAGGCGAAGGCCGAATACGCCTTCGCCGATTTATGGTCCAGGATGCAGGCGCACAAGACGTTTTAAACTCGATGGGTGGATCCCACCCGTCAGGTGTGAGGCCGACAGTGCCGCCCCACGGCTGGCCGTCGCCTACCTCCGCCGAGGCGACGCATGAGCCGCCGGGCGGCGTATACAGGCACGGAAGGAGCGCAGGGTGTCACACCCTGATTTTCATGGCACAGACTTAAGCTCTTAACCATGCTAAACTGTGGTTTGACAAAACTTTTGAGTGTTTTGGACTTTGCTTGATTGATTTTTGAGTGCTGTTTGCAAGTGCTCTAAAAATAAAATAAATCCTCCAACTCCTATACTTCATCTCCTTGCTCCAAACCATTGAGCCAATGATCATGCCATGTGTATAGGACATAAAAATATTTTCTTACAAAAATAATTTGGCCAAATAGTATTTTCAAAATTAGTTTTTCAAAACCCTGAATTGAGGTTTGCACTGCAAGTACTTAATTAAGGGCAGTAAAAATCTCTAAAAATATATTTGACTCCTATTAGATATAGGATATCCGTAAACCACAAAAATATAATTTTGAAAGTTATTTTCCTATTTTATTTAAGAGCTTTTTCTTAAGGCCAGAAATGGTCTTTAATAGGAAAAATTATTGTCTTGCTTCAAAAATATTTGACAAAATTTAGGGAAACTCATAGGACATATATTGTCCATATATAAGAGTTTCAACACATGGCCATGTTCAAAATATTGGTCAAATCCTCAAAACCCTCTCTCGATATTTCAAGCTTTTGAAATATTTACAAGGGAATTATTCTCCAGAAATTCCAAGAAAATTCTATCATGTCACATATGACATATTTGGTGATCTTGCCAAGTCCCATGTCTTGGAGAACAAGATAACATCATCAAATCCCCTCAAAACCATTTCTGTCCATTTAGAAGTTTGAGCAACTTTACATTGCCAAACATGTCCAAATGTTCTCAAACCTTGTGAACATGATCAAGTGGTCTAATTATTCATCTAGACCAAATGGCACAAGTTGGAGAACAATTTAACTTGATCAAAGTGCCCCAAAACCCTTCCCGTCCGTAACCAAATTTGAACAACTCTACATTGGAAACTTTCTCCTTTTGATCTCAACTTTTGTGGACATGTTCTTATCCTCAAATGATGACACTACACCAAGTGGTGCATCAAGGAGAATAGATTTGCATGACTAAATCTTGGAAGGTCCATTTCGCTGATTTCTAGGGTTTACAAAAGTTGCATTGGCTACTTTGTCCAAATGAGCTCAAATTTGGTGGCACACCCTATTTCTAAGTGTCATTCCATCCTGTTAATTCTCATGGCAAGTGGAATTAATTTGCTTGCCCAAACTAGCATCAAACACCTTCTGCCATTTTTCCAAAATGCCATTTTTGACCACTTCCACTCTTCTCCATGACCTCAACTTTTTACCACAGCTCCTCCTAGTCCTCTCCTACCTCCAGTAACTCTCCCCTGGCCATTTCTCAATGATTGAGGGGTAAAATACCCCCCCATTTACCTCTCTCGACAGCCCCTCTCCCTCTTCTTCTACCTCTCTCCTCTCCCATCGCTCACCAGGCATCCAAGGCCACCACCCATTTGTTTACTCCTCCCCGACCCCTAGACACTAGTGGCCACGCCTGGCGCCAAAAATATGCCAATGCCAGCCATATGCGTGTTCGAGCTGCCATGCTACACCAGACATCAGAGCTGGCCCCGCCCGAGGCTTCACCACCTAGGGCCTCCCCTTGTGTCCCCGAGGCCGCCTCGGCGTCCGGGACACGCAAGACGGTCGGCCCTCCTCCTTCTCTCTCCGGCGACCTCGACACGCTGCAGTTCGAAGGCCAAGGTCTGGCTGCCGCTCTGCAGGGACCTCCTCGAGCTCGCTTCTCCTTCTCCTCTCCCTAACAGAGCCATGGACCACGCCCACGAGCACCCCAGCACGCACTGAAGCGCCTGCTTGGCCTCTGGCGATGCTCGGGCCGCGGCCGTGAGCTGCGCCCATGGTGCACCATCGCCGCCAGATAAAGCCGCCCGAGGCCCCTCTCTCGAGCCCTTTCGCCGCTTCTACCTCCCGTGACATCGCCTGACCCTCTCCTCCTCTCAGAGCCGCCTGCTGCTTCCATGGCCGGAGCCGAGCCGCCGTCCGTCCCCAAAATTCGCTGTCCCCAACCTCCCTTCCTTGAACCACGCCATAGGACCCCATGGCCCCAAGGAGCCTCACCCGACACCTTTCCTTCCTCCCCATGCTCGCCTCGCTGTGTTCGGATCTCACCGCCGCCTCATCCGCCGCGCCAAGACTGCCGACCCGGTGCTCCTAGGCGATCGTGCACCCACCGCTGGATGCGGCTGGTCCCCGAGCACTCCGGCAAGCAGGTGTCGCCGGAGATGCTATATAGCCCCGGCAATCGCCGCCGGGAGCCGGTCCTCCCCGCGGTCGGAGCGTGCGCGGGAGGTTGAAGACGGCCTGCTGTTGGGCCCCACGCGTCAGCGACCCAGCAGGCGGGCCCCACCGTTTAAGTGGAAACGGCTTTGGCCGGATCCATCTCCCGGCGCCAAGGCGACTTCGCTGGTTGCCTTCGACGCCACCCCCTGCCGCTAACGCCGCTGAGCTGCTTGGCCGCCCATCGCTAAATCAAGCGCCAGAAGGCCGGATAAGGGTAAAACCCTTTCCTTTTCCTTTTTTTTTCTTTCTTTTCCAGTGAACTTCTAAAATCCATAGAATATTCAAATTAACTCCAAATTTGATGATTCTAATTTCTATAGGTTCATAAATTCCTGATCTATCACATGGTGCAACTTGCACATTTTTCCATTGCTTTTCTTCACAAACATTTATCAAATCCCATATTTCCACTTCATTATAAACTTTAGGAAATCACAGAGGCTCAAAATTGATCCAAATCCCATGATTCAAATTCCTAGGTATTCCTAAGTTCATAACTTAGTTTATGAACATTTTTATTAATACTTTCTGTACCACATAAATTATTGAGCCATTTCTTCATATTTGTCAACTTTGCAAATTCATAGGAAATTCATTTGAACTCCAAATCCAAAGGAAACCAATTCCTAGATGCTTCTAAAATCATCCTTTGTTAAATGGGTGCCTTTGCTCATTTTCCAAAAATATATTTCTATACACTTCTTGCAAATCCATAAACCTCTTGATTCCATCATATCAAAATGTTCAGAGATATCCACTTATCCAATCCTAATGAAACCACTTTGGTCATCCCTCATATGACCAGAGGTATCCTAGAAAAGTCCAACTCATATTTTTAGAGCACTTTTATTTCCTGCCTTATTGTGTTGCTTATTATGGTTGCTTTCGACGATAGTTGACGAAGTAGACGGAATGCTCGGAGTTGGACCAGAGATATTTGAAGACCTCGAAGACTTTGTTAAACAGGCAAGCAGCCCTTTGACCATGCCTATGAAACCCTTTTTATGCATGTCATATAGCACTTACTAATGTTGCATCGGAATCATGAAGGGAGGGTAACCACTTTGGTGGGTTGCCTCCGTTACTTTTCTCGTTGACACTTGCAATGTGCATGACCCTACCTCCTTATGAGGGTTATGACGATGGGAGTAGATAGGATGCTAAGTAGTGCTACGCAAAAGGGACGGGTATATGCATGTGATGGAGGCAAAGTGATTTCAAAAGTCTTTTCGAAAACCCCGTCGGGTGCCACTTATGCCCGAGGGAGATGATGAGATGGGTAACCACTTGATGACGAAGTGGTGTACCGAGGCAAGTGTGTGTGTTGTTTTCGAAAACGGATTGGTCGGAGTTGCGACCGTTATTCCAACCTTACATGCGCGACCACTCTACCCTTATATGGGAAAGGGCATTATCGAGTACCTAGACCGATACTAGCTTGGAGCCCGACATTAGTGACGGGGAGAGTTGGTGCTCTCTTGGGACGGGTCGTGCTGTAGGGCGGCCATGACCATCTTTATGGGGCACCGGACACACCGCTGGTACCCCGTGCTGTGGTATGTGATGAATATGGGAGCAAGGCTCCATGAAAATGTTATGTGAAATGTTGGGCACGGGGTTACTACCAATCGAGTGGATTCCATGTTAGTATCGCTTAGGAAAGGTAGTGATCGGTGCTTACCCCGGTACTTGAGGTACCGCTGGTCGTGGATGACACGGAAGTTCCCGGATCTAGTGGGTAAAGTGTGCAACCTCCGCAGAGTGTAAAACTATTCAATAGCCGTGTCCACGGTCAAGGACAGTTGGGTAACCGCCTTGGGCTACGCCCACTTGTTTTCAAACCCAGCGTGTGATGATGGAATGACTTGGGTCAAGTCAAAGGACTTGACACGATTGAGATGGGTTGGTGCCCACTGCTTATGATAATGGGTTGGTGCCCATTCTATTTATGTTGATATCTCGTGACCTGTCCTCATGGTTACTTGAATTCTTTTGATGCATGCTTTATAGGTTGTTGAACATGTCCTTGCACTCAAAACTAGCTTTATGCAAACTTTACCTATGTCATGCATTATCGTACCTTGAACCAAATCATGGGTTGCTTAAGTAGTACATTCAAAGTACTCATTGGCTTGCCACGGTTATTTCATCGACCAGCATGAAAGAACCGGATATGATGAAGAACACTTCGTGACGAGCATGCGAGCTAGGACGCTTCCCAATGTAATGCCCGTAGGGTTAAGGCGTATGGCATGGGTCCAAGTTATCGATGAAGATTTCGCCATGCGATGTTATACTCAAGACTTGACCATAATGGTCCTACTTGTGTAACACGGTATGTATGGATGTAAGACTCTTGTTATTCAGCTTCGTGGTGTTCAAGTGAGCATTGATCTCGGGATCATCAGACACGCAGCATTCGGTGATCACGACTTATGAGTCGGGTCCCCACAGAGCTGGTATCGAGCCATCCCGACCGTAGGAAGCCTTAGTTAGCATGGTCGTTAGTTAGGATAAGACTATTTCCAAAACTACTACTAGTTTTCAAAACTATCTATACTTCTCTTCCCTTCCGAAGTTTTTCAAAACTAAGGTATACTTTCCTTATTGATCGCTTCCCTTCAAAACCTTTGGTCGCTAGAACCCTTATGCCCCGACCACGATTCCTTGAAATCCTCGCGATAATCTAGAAGGAAGATGCCTTGCCGACATCCACCCACATCTCCCGAACACAAGATTGGCGACATCACCACAAGACAATACCAACAAGATACATCCTCGAGGAATGAGGACTCAAGACCTAGGAGATGGTGACATCCTTGACATCGCCCCAAGACGATGCAACCTTAGCCTCACGATGATCGTGGCATAGGATATGCAAGATCATGATATACATCGCTAATAGAGTAACCTGTCACTACCGTTGTTGTATCGGCAACCACCGTGGATGAGAACCTAGCCATTCGGTCCGCCTCACCATAGTGAGCAGGAAAACGGTTCTCCTCATCCCCGCTCTTGGTGTCAAAGTTGTCATCAACGTAACCGACATGATGGACCTCTATTACGCCTTGATAATGTCATTGCATAAAGGATTACCTACCGGTACCATCGACGGCTTAGAAGACAAGAAGGATCGCCATGATTAAGAAGACAACAAGATCGAGTCAATGCTCGCTATGAGAAGCCACCTTCACCCCATCACTTCAACAGCAAGAAGTTGTTCAAGACTCTTCAAGCTCAACCGGATTGTTTCACCAAACAACTACAAGAGACGAGCAGCACCGAGGGAAACTCGAGATCGACGAGGCACAAGGCACGACTATAGAGTCCGAGGACCCCTAGGGTAGGATGAGTCGTGTACCCCTATGCGCAATGAGTCCGTATGATGGTTCGAGTAGAACCCCGATTGTGTGTTGCTTGTTTTATTTGTTCTGTTTTTGATATCACCGCCTTTTTGCCTTAGGCAACAAGTATGCAACTATATCACCCGCCTTATTTTGTTGTTTGTGTTTGGCCCTTCCGCACTTGTTTGTTTGCACCTACACTATAGAACCCCCTTTAGGCGTGCCCCCCTCTATGCTACTTTTCCCTCTCGCTCTCTTTCCTCAACTAAAGATCAGCAAGACAAGATGCATCAAGGAGTCTCATTGGCAACCAACCAGCATCAAGACTTTTGCTACAACCTCCTCGACCAAGTGCAGCCCTTAGAGTTATGGTTGCCCCTCAAGATTAGAAACCCATTCCTAGACTCATCGAGACTTCACGAGATACCCCAACTCGACACCTTAACCCTAAGCTTAACCTACGGAATTGCAAGAGAACCTGTTAAGCCTTCATAACCTTGCTTATCACTGGGTTCATTATGGAACTAGTGGACATAGTGAATGAGCACATTATCATCCTAAGATAGCACTAAAACTGACGATGCCATAGGAAGGACCAGTTTGAGGATATAGGATCTGAGGACAGATGACTTGGTGAGTTTATATCAGTGACCTTGAGGAATTATATGAGACTATTTGGTGGATTATGAGGCCTTGATGCTGGTAGATGACCTTGGTGGGATCATAAGTATAGATTAGCATAGCCTTTCAATATCCCTGAGTAAAATTGGATTTAGCAGGATAGTTGTGTTCGCAAGCTGAAACTCCTGGAAGAGCAAGGATTTGACTTGATCAGATGGTAATGATAGGTGATAGTTGATATTACGATAATGACTTGGGGGAAAGTGTAGGAATTCTCGTTGGACATGAGATTTGGATTTTAGAAGGTGATTCTAGTTGAACATAGATGCTGAGTATGTCTACATGGTTCGGAGTAAATTGATTTAGACCGATGATCTCGATCATGATACCATGTTTCTCGGTGGACTATAAACTAGGAGATTGGACTAATTGTCGGAGTTTATTTAGGGTTCTATATGAGCTTGACCTTGGAGTTTACTTGACCATGACAATGGGAATCGTGGACAAACTATAGTAAGGTAGCTTTCCCATTATTTGTGGATTATAAGGACTTTAGGAGATCGTGTGGAACACCAAAGATAGGCATTGGATCGTAGTGATTGATGGTAGTTAACAGGTTGTTGGAGTTGATTCATAGGAAGGAAACAAGATCTTGGAGTGGCATACGACGTGTTTCCTTAGGATAGAGATGCACTAGCATGGACCTTGGAGGAATAGGATGAGCACTTGGATTGTCCTGTTTATTCCAGCTTGGAAGCTTGTATGTTCTACCCATGGATTTTTAGGGTAGCTACACACATGAGTTTGGGGATCGAGACATATATGATTTTGTTAGATCTCCTCTTGGGAGTCATGAGGATACGAAGGGCATGAGTGATGATTGGAGTTGGCCTATACAAAATGATGCTATCAGTGATATGATGTGATTTGTTTAAAGGACTAGATAGACTATTGGCATCTCAGAAACCGTGCTTAAAGGTAGGATGATAAATGTCCATTCGCACACTAGAATCCTTGAAACCCTTATGCCCTACCAAGCCACAACACGGTTGGATCATGACCTTGAGTCTTGGCTCTAGATCAATAAGACCTTGACCAATGCTCAACCGCGACCCTCACCAACGCCTCAACCCACTCTACGTACCCCAAATACTTCATAAAGTACTTGGGCAAGTAAATCATCATCCTTACTTGAGGACATGAATGTCCACATGAAGACGGAAGAAGAGTTGACCGGCTGGTTAGGGAACACCCGAAGACCGCCATGTCAAGGAGGAAGAACTATACCAACCACCATCGTCAAGGGGTGAGCTTCCGCGTTGAAGACCGTGCATATCTGCAAGCCACTCCTCTCAAAGGCAACTACGGCCTCATGAAGAGAACTACGCTACTCATGACCTTGAGCTAACAGCAGTGGTTCATGCCCTGAAGACATGGCGACATTACCTCTTACGGAAGGGATGTGAGATATACACGGATCACAAAGGTCTGAAGTATATTTTCACTCAAAGGGATTGAACACGAGGCAAAGAAGATGACTAGACTTGATCTAGATTATGACCTCGTGTTCAATACCACCCCGGAAGGCTAATGTGGTAGCAGATGCATTAGCGTAAAGGCTTGTTCCTTGAATGCTATGCTTAAGGACAAGCTGCCCGCCTTTGTATGAAGAACTTGAAAGCTTGGGTTGGAACTGGTTGCACCAGATTCTTAACTAACCTTGAAGTCAAGCCTTCAGGTGGCACCATTTGAAGTGTTATACGGACGGAAGTGCCGCACACCCCTCAATTGGTCAGAGACCGGAGAAGGACTTGTCTTTGGGCCGACATCCCCGTGAAGTCAAGAGCAAGTCCAGCTTGTCGTGGAGCGCTTGAAGACCGCCAAGTCAAGATGAAGAGCTACGCCGACCACGCCGTCGAGACATGACCTTCCGGTTGGGGACCATGTTTATCTCCGGTCACCCTCTCAAAGGAACCCAGCGCTTCCATGTCGGAAAGCTCGCCAAGATTCATCGGCCTTCTTTGAGATCACTCCAAGATTTAACAACCCCCTCGTGATCACCGCAAGGCGAAGAATAGACAAGCATCGGCCGAGTCGCCACTGACTCGCCTCATTGCACAATGTTTTTCCACACGACACAACCCCGGAAGTGTTTCCAACTTTCTAACTTGCCCGATCTCTGCAAGGACACTAACCACCAAGCCATCGACCCCTAGACCAATCTAACCTACCGCGAGCTACCCATTAGCAACCTGGATCAAGACGAGCGTCATACACGAAGCCACACCATCAAGTACTTCAATCTCAGTGGAGCACTACACGGAAGCATAAGCAACATGAGGACTTGAAGACTACCCTGCATCCAAGTTTCAGATCCCTTCCGCAGACTTAGTCTAGGAATCTCGGGGACGAGATTCTTGTAAGGGGGGTAGGTCTGTCACACCCTGATTTTCATGGCACAGCACTTAAGCTCTTAACCATGCTAAACTGTGGTTTGACAAAAACTTTTGAGTGTTTTGGACTTTGCTTGATTGATTTTTGAGTGCTGTTTGCAAGTGCTCTAAAAATAAAATAAATCCTCCAACTCCTATACTTCATCTCCTTGCTCCAAACCATTGAGCCAATGATCATGCCATGTGTATAGGACATAAAAATATTTTCTTACAAAAATAATTTGGCCAAATAGTATTTTCAAAAATTAGTTTTTCAAAAACCCCTGAATTGAGGTTTGCACTGCAAGTACTTAATTAAGGGCAGTAAAAATCTCTCTAAAAATATATTTGACTCCTATTAGATATAGGATATCCAGAAACCACAAAAATATAATTTTGAAAGTTATTTTCCTATTTTATTTAAGAGCTTTTTCTTAAGGCCAGAAATGGTCTTTAATAGGGAAAAATTATTGTCTTGCTTCAAAAATATTTGACAAAATTTAGGGAAACTCATAGGACATATATTGTCCATATATAAGAGTTTCAACACATGGCCATGTTCAAAATATTGGTCAAATCCCTCAAAAACCCTCTCTGGATATTTCAAGCTTTTGAAATATTTACAAGGGAATTATTCTCCAGAAATTCCAAGAAAATTCTATCATGTCACATATGACATATTTGGTGATCTTGCCAAGTCCCATGTCTTGGAGAACAAGATAACATCATCAAATCCCCTCAAAACCATTTCTGTCCATTTAGAAGTTTGAGCAACTTTACATTGCCAAACATGTCCAAATGTTCTCAAACCTTGTGAACATGATCAAGTGGTCTAATTATTCATCTAGACCAAATGGCACAAGTTGGAGAACAATTTAACTTGATCAAAGTGCCCCAAAACCCTTCCCCGTCCGTAACCAAATTTGAACAACTCTACATTGGAAACTTTCTCCTTTGATCTCAACTTTTGTGGACATGTTCTTATCCTCAAATGATGACACTACACCAAGTGGTGCATCAAGGAGAATAGATTTGCATGACTAAATCTTGGAAGGTCCATTTCTGCTGATTTCTAGGGTTTACAAAAGTTGCATTGGCTACTTTGTCCAAATGAGCTCAAATTTGGTGGCACACCCTATTTCTAAGTGTCATTCCATCCTGTTAATTCTCATGGCAAGTGGAATTAATTTGCTTGCCCAAACTAGCATCAACACCTTCGCCATTTTTCCAAAATGCCATTTTGACCACTTCCACTCTTCTCCATGACCTCAACTTTTACCACAGCTCCTCCTAGTCCTCTCCTACCTCCAAGAACTCTCCCCGGCCATTTCTCAATGATTGAGGGTAAATACCCCCATTTACCTCTCTCGACAGCCCTCTCTCCCTCTTCTTCTACCTCTCTCCTCTCCCATCGCTCACCAGGGCATCCAAGGCCACCACCCATTTGTTTACTCCTCCCCTGACCCCCTAGACACTAGTGGCCACGCCTTGGGCGCCAAAAATATGCCAATGCCAGCCATATGCGTGCTCGAGCTGCCATGCTTCTGGCACCAGACACCAGAGCTGCCCCGCCCGAGGCTTCTGACCACCTAGGGCCTCCCCCTTGTGTCCCCCGAGGCCGCCTCGGCGTCCGGGACACGCAAGACGGTCGGCCCCCTCCTCCTTCTCTCTCCGGCGACCTCTGACACGCGTGCCCGAGCGCCGCTCGCGTCCGCCAGTCGCCGCACTCGTGCGGGACCTCCTCGAGCTCGCTCTCCTTCTCCTCTCCCCTAACAGAGCCATGGACCACGCCCACGAGCACCCAGCACGCACTGAGGCGCCTGCTTGGCCTCTGGCGATGCTCGGGCGCGGCCGTGAGCTGCGCCCATGGTGCACCATCGCCGCCAGATAAAGCCGCCCGAGGCCCCTCTCTCGAGCCCTTCGCCGCTTCTACCTCCCGTGACATCGCCTGACCCTCTCCTCCTCTCCAGAGCCGCCTGCTGCTTCATGGCCGGAGCCGAGCCGCCGTCTGTCCCCAAAATTCGCCGTCCCCAACCTCCCTTCCCTTGAACCACGCCATAGGACCCCATGGCCCCAAGGAGCCTCACCCGCACACCTTTCCTTCCTCCCCATGCCTGCCTCGCTGTGCCGAATCTCACCGCCGCCTCATCCGCTGCGCCAAGACTGCCGACCCGGTGCTCCTAGGCGACCGTGCACCCACCGTTGGATGCGGCCGGGTCCCCGAGCACTCCGGCAAGGTGGTGTCGCCGGAGATGCTATATAGCCCCGCAATCGCCGCCGAGCCGGTCCTCCCAGCGGTCGGCGCGCGCGGAGGTTGAAGACGGCTCTTTGTTGTTGGGCCCCACGCGTCACCGACCAAAGAAAGGGCCCCACCGCTTAAGTGGAAACGGCTTTGGCGGATCCATCTCCCCGCGGCGGCGCTTCGCAACCGTCCTTCGACGCCACCCCCTGCCGCTAACGCCGCTGAGCTGCTGGCCGCCCATCGCTAAATCTAGGCCAGAAGCCGGATAAGGGTAAAACCCTTTCCTTTTCCTTTTTTTTTCTTTCTTTTCCAGTGAACTTCTAAAATCCATAGAATATTCAAATTAACTCCAAATTTGATGATTCTAATTTCTATAGGTTCATAAATTCCTGATCTATCACATGGTGCAACTTGCACATTTTTCCATTAAGCTTTTCTTCACAAACATTTATCAAATCCCATATTTCCACTTCAGTCATAAACTTTAGGAAATCACAGGAGGCTCAAAATTGATCCAAATCCCATGATTCAAATTCCTAGGTATTCCTAAGTTCATAACTTAGTTTATGAACATTTTATTAATACTTTCTGTACCACATAAATTATTGAGCCATTTCTTCATATTTGTCAACTTTGCAAATTCATAGGAAATTCATTTGAACTCCAAATCCAAAGTGAAACCAATTCCTAGATGCTTCTAAAATCATCCTTTGTTAAATGGGTGCCTTTGCTCATTTTCCAAAAATATATTTCTATACACTTCTTGCAAATCCATAAACCTCTTGATTCCATCATATCAAAATGTTCAGAGATATCCACTTATCCAATCCTAATGAAACCACTTTGGTCATCCCTCATATGACCAGAGGTATCCTAGAAAAGTCCAACTCATATTTTTAGAGCACTTTTATTTCCTGCCTTATTGTGTTGCTTATTATGGTTGCTTTCGACGATAGTTGACGAAGTAGACGGAATGCTCGGAGTTGGACCAGAGATATTTGAAGACCTCGAAGACTTTGTTAAACAGGCAAGCAGCCCTTTGACCATGCCTATGAAACCCTTTTTATGCATGTCATATAGCACTTACTAATGTTGCATCGGAATCATGAAGGGAGGGTAACCACTTTGGTGGGTTGCCTCCGTTACTTTTCTCGTTGACACTTGCAATGTGCATGACCCTACCTCCTTATGAGGGTTATGACGATGGGAGTAGATAGGATGCTAAGTAGTGCTACGCAAAAGGGACGGGTATATGCATGTGATGGAGGCAAAGTGATTTCAAAAGTCTTTTCGAAAACCCCGTCGGGTGCCACTTATGCCCGAGGGAGATGATGAGATGGGTAACCACTTGATGACGAAGTGGTGTACCGAGGCAAGTGTGTGTGTTGTTTTCAAAACGGATTGGTCGGAGTTGCGACTGCTATTCCAACCTTACATGCGCGACCACTCTACCCTTATATGGGAAAGGGCATTATCGAGTACCTAGACCGATACTAGCTTGGAGCCCGCACATTAGTGACGGGGAGAGTTGGTGCTCTCTCTTGGGACGGGTCGTGCTGTAGGGCGGCCATGACCATCTTTATGGGGCACCGGACACACCGTTGGTACCCCGTGCCAGTGGTATGTGATGAATATGGGAGCAAGGCTCCATGAAAATGTTATGTGAAATGTTGGGCACGGGGGTTACTACCAATCGAGTGGATTCCATGTTAGTATCGCCTAGGGAAAGGTAGTGATCGGGTGCTTACCCCGGGTACTTGAGGTACCGCGGGTCGTGGATGACACGGAAGTTCCCCGGATCTAGTGGGTAAAGTGTGCAACCTCTGCAGAGTGTAAAACTATTCGAATAGCCGTGTCCACGGTCAAGGACAGTTGGGTAACCGCTCTTGGGCTACGTCCACTTGTTTTCAAACCCAGCGTGTGTGATGATGGAAATGACTTGGGTCAAGTCAAAGGACTTGACACGATTGAGATGGGTTGGTGCCCACTCTGTTTATGATAATGGGTTGGTGCCCATTCTATTTATGTTGATATCTGTGACCTGTCCTCATGGTTACTTGAATTCTTTTGATGCATGCTTTATAGGTTGTTGAACATGTCCTTGCACTCAAAACTAGCTTTATGCAAACTTTACCTATGTCATGCATTACTGCACCTTGAACCAAATCATGGGTTGCTTAAGTAGTACATTCAAAGTACTCATTGGCTTGCCACTGGTTATTTCATTGACCAGGCATGAAAGAACCGGATATGATGAAGAACACTTCGGTGACGAGCATGCGAGCTAGGACGCTTCCCAGTCAGAATGCCTGTAGGGTTAAGGCAGATGGCATGGGTCCAAGTTATCGATGAAGATTTCCGCTGCGATGTTATACTCAAGACTTGACCATAATGGTCCTACTTGTGTAACACGGTATGTATGGATGTAAGACTCTTGTTATTCAGCTTCTGTGTGTTCAGTGAGCATTGATCTCGGGATCATCAGACACGCAGCATTCGGTGATCACGACTTATGAGTCGGGTCCCCACAAGGCTACCGTTGATTCGTGGAGGGAGTCGCGGATCTGGTGGTGGTGGAGACGGTCGCGGGTGGCCTGCTCTCACGGGCGACGAGGTCCCGCGCGGAGGTGCTTGGGCGCCGGTGGCTCCGGCCGTTCCCAGCTGCAAAACGAGGGGGAAAGAGAGGGGAAAGTATCAGTGAGGCGAGGGGAGGCCGATTCGAGGGAGAACCGGGGCGGAGGAGGCCTGTACCCGCAGATCGACGGCGACCCGAGGCGGCGGAGCTCGAGCTCGATCTCGAGCTCGGGCGGCTGGAGCGGTGGGTGGTTCGAGGTGGATTGGGTGCGTGGAGGAGCGACAGGGAGGAAGAGGAGGGCTCGGGAGCGCCTTAAATAGGCTGGCCGCGGTTCACCGTGGGCGTGGCCTACGGGCACCCGCGGGATTAGCTCTGGAGGCCGAGGGAGAAGAGTTGGAGCTGTCCACGGCGCTCGTGGGAATGGAGTAGGATGCCAGGGAGAAGGAGAGAGAGCGAGGGAGGGCTCTGGCGCCCGCTGCAGGAGGCCGACCATTGGCCGAGCCGGCGGCGTCGGCACGCTGCTGCAGAGGGGAGAGAGAGGGGCGACAGAGGGGCGGCACGGGCGTGTAGCAGACGCCGAGGCACATCACCGGCGCGATGGGAAGGCACGGCGGTCGGGAGGCGCAAGGCCAACGGTCGGCGCTCTGGCAGCGCCCAGAGCGACTTTGGCCGGCATCCGCGGTTTTCACACAAGGCGGCCTTTTAAGTCTGGAAGCTACAAAGGCAGGGGACAAGACCAGAGAAAGGCCTGGGATGCCCTGGGGTGCAGAAGGGAGAGAGAGAAGCTGGGAGAGAGAAGAGAAAATGTTGTCTAGAGAGGACAAACTTGATTCCCCCTTCCTCCACATTGCTTCTTCGGGTAGAAAAGTGCCTGAGTGACAGAGGGAAGTGAGGAGGGGTTGTGGCAAAGAGATTAACTCAAGGAGATTAGTGAAAGTGGCAAAAGGAGGCTTTTTAGTATTTTGCCGTAAGGTGTTTGATGGAGTTTTGTTGCTAATGATCCTCACTGGCCAAGATACTCCAAGGGGTGAAATGTCACATATATTTAGGGCCTTCCACCCATTTTGAGCTTATTTGGACAAAGTTGCCAATGCAACTTTTGCAAACCCTAGAGATGGGCAGAAATGGGTTTGTGTAGATCCAAAGGAGTAAATCATTTCTCCTTGATGTGCCACTTGGTGTGGTAGCCTTATTTGGTCACATGATCAGGCTCACCAAAGTTGGGGTCTTGGAGAAAAGTTGGTAGTGCAAAGTGGTTCAAACTTGATTTTGGTCGAGAGGGTTTTGAGGTACTTTGACCAAGATTTCCTCTTCTCCAACCTGTGCCATTTGGTCCAGTTGCATTATTAGACCAATGAAGTATGTCCACCAAGTTTGAGCACATTTGAACATACTTGGCAATGTAAAGTTGATCAAACCTTAGATTGGACAGAAATGGTTTTGAGGGTTTTGATGGTGTTATCTTGTTCTCCAAGTCATGAGACTTGGCAAGATCAACAGATATGTCATATGTGACATGATAGAATTTTCCTGGAATTTTTGGAGAATATTTCCTTTGTAAATATTTCAAAAGCTTGAAATATCCAGAAGGGTTCTAGAGGATTTGACCAATATTTTGAACATGACCATGTGTTGAAACTCTTATATATGGACAATATATGTCCTATGAGCTTCTCTAAATTTTGTCAAATATTTTGAAACAGAAAAATAATTATTTCCTATTAAAGACCATTTCTGGCTTTAAGAAAAGCCCTTAAATAAAATAGAACAGAACTTTTAAAATTATACTTTTGTGGTTCCCGGCATCCTATATCTAATAGGAGTCAAATGTATTTTTGGAAATATTTTTACTGCCCTTGATCAAGTATTTGCAAAGGCAAACCTCAAGTCGGGGTTTTTGAAAACTAATTTTAGAAAATACTTTCGCCAAATTATTTTGTAGGAAAATCCCATATAGCACTATTCACATGGCATGGTCATTGGTCAGGAGCTTGGGGTAGGGAGATGAAGTATAGAGGGTAGAGTAGTTGACTTCAAGAAGCACTTGAAAAGAAACACAGAGAGAAAACCAACTCCAAATAGAAGCCAAATAATGCAAAAGTTTTTGTTGGTCCAAATTTTCATGCTTTAATAATAAAAATGAAATGTTACAAAATGCAGGGTGTGACAGACCTACCCCCCTTACAAGAATCTCGTCCCCGAGATTCCTAAACTAGGCTTGAAAGAGGTACGGAAATTCGGATCTAAGGTAGTCTTCACGCTCCCAAGTGGCTTCTGCTTCGGTGTGATTGCTCCATTGGACTTTGAAGTACTTGATGGTGCGGCTTCGAGTGTGTCGTTCAGCCTCGTCCAGAATGCAGATGGGCCGCTCACGATACGTCAAATCAGGTTGGAGATCAATGGCTTGGTGATTGACGTCTTTGTAGAGGTCGGGCTTGTCTGGAACTTTGAGACACTTCCGGAGTTGTGACACGTGGAACACGCCAGTGCACATCGAAAGTTCGTGGAAGTTCCAACCGGTAAGCCACTTCTCCTCGCCGCCGATGATCTTGAAGGGGCCAATGTATCTCGGTGCGAGCTTTCCTTTGACATGAAAGCGCTGGCCTTTTGAGAGGGGTGACCGGAGATAGACATGGTCTCCAACTCGAAGTTTATGTCTCGCGACGTGAGTCTGCCTAGCTCTTCTGCCTTGACTTGGCAGACTTCAGACGCTCTCGGACAAGCTGGACTTGCTCTTCTGCTTCACGAAGGATATCAGGCCCAAAGACAAGTCCTTCTCCGGCCTCCGACCAGTTGAGAGGTGTACGACACTTCCGCCCGTATAACACTTCAAATGGTGCCATCTGGAGGCTGGCCTGATAACTGTTGTTGTAAGAGAACTCGGCGAAAGGGAGGCAATCTTCCCACTTAGCTCCATAAGCTAAGACATAGGCTCGGAGCATGTCCTCGAGTATTTGATTCACTCGCTCGGTCTGACCTCCGGTCTGTGGGTGGAAAGCAGTGCTGAAGGACAACTTGGTCCCCATGGCCTCCTGGAATTTCTTCCAAAACCTTGAGGTGAACTGGGTTCCTCGATCTGACACAATCTCCTTGGGAACACCATGAAGGCTCACGACTCGGTTGATGTAGAGACTGGCTAACTGGTTCCCCTTGTAGGTTGTCTTGACAGGAATGAAGTGGGCCACCTTGGTCAAATGGTCAACTATGACCCAGATGGAGTCATGTCCCTTGTTTGACCTAGGTAGTCCAGTGATGAAATCCATTCCGACTTTATCCCATTTCCACTCGGGAACCTTGAGTGGTTGGAGTAATCCAGCAGGTCGCTGATGTTCAGCTTTGACCCTCTGGCATACGTCACATTTTGCAACATAGGTGGCGATCTCCCTTTTCATCCCGTGCCACCAAAATCTTTCTTTCAGGTCTTGATACATCTTGGTGCCTCCAGGGTGGATGGAATATGGGCTGTCATGAGCTTCTTGCAAGATCAGGTTCTTGAGCTCAACCCTGTTGGGCACGCAGACCCGATTCCCAAACCACACAATTCCTTCCTCATCCTCTGTGAATCCTGAGGCTTTGCCTGCCTTGATCTTCCTTTTGATGCCTTCGATACTCTCATGCCCCTTCTGAGCTTTCTTGATATCATTCATCAAGGTAGGCTTAACTTCGAGGTTGGCCAAGAATCCTGGTGCAACCAGTTCCAACCCGAAGCTTTCAAGTTCCTCATACAAGGCGGGTAGCTTGTGCTTCAGCATAGCATTCAAGGAGCAAGCCTTCCTGCTTAATGCATCTGCTACCACATTAGCCTTTCCAGGGTGGTATTGAACACTGAGGTCATAATCCTTTATCAACTCCAGCCATCTTCTCTGCCTCATGTTCAATTCCCTCTGAGTGAAAATATACTTCAGACTTTTGTGGTCCGTGTATATCTCACATCGCTTCCCCAAAAGGTAATGTCGCCAAGTTTTCATGGCATGAACCATCGCTGCTAGCTCAAGGTCATGAGTAGCGAGTTCTCTTCGGGGTCGAATTGCCTTGAAAGGTAGGCCACGACTCGCCTTCTTGCATCGTAACACCTCCCATCCGATTCTTGACGATCACAATATATCACAAACTCCTTGTGTATATCCGTGTGGCCAGAATC
Source organism: Aegilops speltoides (assembly GCA_021437245.1). NCBI lineage: Eukaryota > Viridiplantae > Streptophyta > Magnoliopsida > Poales > Poaceae > Aegilops > Aegilops speltoides. The sequence goes on along the minus strand of JAHHZJ010002832.1, from coordinate 56,665 downwards.
GAGCGGTGGTTAGCCTCTTCTTCAGCTCTGGAAGCTCTCTTCGCACTTCGCGCCCATTCAACTTCTTGTCCTTCTTCAAGAGCTGAGTCATGGGTCGGGCAATGCTTGAGAATCCTTCAACGAACTTGCGGTAATATCCCGCGAGTCCGAGGAAGCTTCGACTTCCTTCACATTGCTCGGGATTGCCATTCACCACGGCTTCAATCTTAGCAGGTCGATTGACAATCCTCTTCGGTTAGAACATGACCCAGAATCCAACTTCACGCAGCCGAATTCACACTTGCTGAACTTGGCATACAGTTGGTGCTCTCGAAGCTTGTCTAGGACCATCCTCAAGTGTTGCTCGTGCTCTTCTTCCGACTTCGAGAAGACAAGAATGTCATCAATGAAGACAACGACGAACTTGTCCAAATATTCCATGAAGACCTTATTCATGAGATACATGAAGTAAGTCAGGCATTGGTCAATCCAAAGGACATGACCGTGCATTCATACAGGCCATATCTGGTTACGAATGCCGTCTTCGGAATATCTTGTGGTCTGATCTTCAGTTGGTAGTACCCAGATCTGAGGCCGATCTTGGAGAACACCTTGGCCCCATTGAGTTGATCAAACAGATCTTCAATCTTGGGAAGTGGGTACTTGTTCTTGATTGTAACCTCATTGAGGGAGCGGTAGTCAATGCATAAGCGGATGGTACCGTCCTTCTTTGCCACAAACAGGACAGGCGATCCCCAAGGGGAGGCACTAGGGCGGATAAATCCCTTCCTCAACTGCTCTTCCACCGCTTTTTAATTCTGCTAACTCCTCCGATCCCATCCTATAAGGCTTCTTATAGATGGGTCCTGCTCCGGGTATGAGCTCGATGACGAACTCAATGTCCCGATCAGGAGGCATTCCTGGTAGCTCGTCAGGAAAAACATCGGGATATTCGTGATACTATCGGCACTTGCTCCAATCCAACTTCAATCGACAGTTGACTTGGTTGGCTTGAGCGGAGAGGGGTTGGAGGCAAATCTGACTTCGACTCCTCGGTCATTGGTCATAGTGACCGCCTGGTTGGCGCAATCAATCAAGCCTTGGTGCTTGCTGAGCCAATCCATTCCCAAGATCACATCCAAGCCTTGTGATTTTAGGATGATAAGGTCTGCTAGGAAGTCTACCCCGTTAATGATAATCCCGACTCCTTTACATCCTATCTTGGCTCTCATCTCTGCTCCGGGGGTTTGTACCACCATAGGGTTGTTTAGGGGTGTAGGGGTCATGCCACTCTTTAATGCAAAACTTTGGGTGACAAAAGAATGCGTGGCTCCAGAATCAAACAAAACAGTTGCGGGTGCTGAATTGACAAGGAACGTACCCAGCACGACGTCCGGTCTTCTGGGCTTCTTCCATGTGACATGATTCACACGACCCCGCCATTGTTGGGCAAGTTGCGGGAGCTTGGTTCCTCGGTGGCATACCACGGCCTTGTCCCGGTTCTGCGCATTAGGGCGCGGGCGCCGGGCTTCTTGTTGGGGCAATTCTTGGAGTAGTGCCCGCTGTCCACATCCAAACAAGTGACTTGATTGGGGACGACGCCTTGCCAAAGATTGTTATTGGGGTTGTTGTAAGCTGGCCCGGGGTTGGCATACCGCCGAGGTGGATAGTTGGTGCGAGGTGCAGGAGCTCTTGGCTGCCGATAGGTTGGCTTGGCGGGGCTGGCTGCCACGGACGAGGCTTCGTTGCCGGAGCTACCCTTGCGATCATCTTGCGCTTCGAGTGTCATCCAAGGCACGCCGCTTGTCTTCAAGCATGAGCGCCTTGTTCACCAGATCAGAAAGGTCGGGCAGTCACACACAACAAGCGAGCACCGCAGAGTCCGGTTAAGGCCTTCCATGAAGCGCCCCGCTTGGCAAAGATCATCGGTCCGACATCCTCGGGGCATACCTTGAGAGGACACCAACTTCTGCATGTACTCCTTGACCGTGCTGCTACCTTGCTTCAAAGGTTCGGAACTCACGCTTCTTGATGGCCATGAGTCCGTAAGGGATGTGGGCCTTGCGAATTCCGCCTTGAAGGTGTCCCAAGTGATGTCCCGCTCAACATGCATAGCCTTGAATCCATCCCACCAAGCTCTGGCAGTCCCCCCGAGACAGTGGGCAGCATACGCCACTTTGTCACGGTCCTCAGTGCATCCGACTAGAGCCAGCAGATCCTCAATGGTGCGGACCCGATCGTCGCATCCGAGGGTTCAGCATCTCGATGAAAGTGGGTGGTGCATGCTTCTTGAACTCCACCGAGGTGGAACGCCCATGGTCGTGCCCGCCCGGCCGGGCGGTTGACAGCCTGAGCAATCATCTGGAGGGCTGCAGTGTTGGCTTGGCGCTCCTCTCGAAAAGCTTGGAGAAGCTGAGCCATATCCATGCTTGGAGGAGGTGGTGGTGGTGGAGTCTGTCCTTGGGCTTGGTCCTGGCTGGCTCCGGCCTCAGCAGAACCTCCGGCTTCTTGCGGCTGGGTAGAGGTACCAGTACGTGTTACAACAGGCATCCTGTTGGAGTGGTCAAGGTCTCATGATAGGGGACAACAATGAGGGAAAGCAGTAGAGATGGAATGCCTAGTAAGGGGGTGGTGTGACACAATTTATAAAGCAAAGGCCAAGGGCCAAACTCATGCATTAAACCAAATGGGAAATGTAGTCGCACAAGTTCCCAAGGAAAGTACGACTTCATCAAAGCAAGTTGAAAGCAAACACAACATAACATGGCTTCATAAGAACCATTACAAGACTCGACTTAGCAAAAGGGGTACACGACCTATCCTACCATAGGCTACGAGCTAGCCTATCCTAGTCCCGAACGGAGTCTAAGTGGTGGAATGCTCGGTCGGGTATTCCGCTCCTCCGGGTCTTCCTCCTCATCATCATCTGCCTCGGTCTCCTCATCGCTTGAGGAAGTGGAGGAGTGAAGGAGCTGAACACGGCGCTGCTTTGCTGGTGGTGTCTTGAAGAGGTTATGGTACTCCTTTGCCGTCATCTGGCGTGGCTGAGGTGCTCCCTCGGCAGCTGCGACTGTGGGGGTCGTCCGCCTCGATAGCTACCGCTGGCTGTCCAGGTGCTCCATCCTTCTTGATCCTGTCCGCCTTCGTCTCGAACTATGCGGAGGAGCTCCTTGGTCTCGCTGGAGTTCCTTCCAAGCTCCGTCGACCCGAGGCCAGTGTGTGTGCAGGCTGTCGGCACACAAGCTGAAGTAGGTCCGCAGCGGAGAGGAAGTCCCTCGTCCAAGGGTGGTGCTGGTGCGCTGCTCTCGCTGCCACCTTCCTTACGATAAGGCAGTAACGAGTGGCTGGCTCTCTTGCCATCTCTCGGCAGGAGATCCCGAGGCGAAGTCGGTGCCTTGAGGGCAGCAGCCTCCACGGCGAGTAGCAGTGTCGCCATCTGGGGTCCTCAAAGAACCAGCTCGTCGGGCGTGATTCGCCCTCACGACTACCTCCACGTGATACTCCTTCTTGGTGCTTTGTCGACCCAAAGGCTCGTGGTAGGAGAAGGTGGGGACTCGAGTGAACTGGCACTTCCCGAGGCTATCCTCAAGAAGCACGGAAACCCAAAGGGTCGAAGTCCTCTGCACGGCGGCCATCATCATCGATAAGTAGAACCCATGCCATCTGCCTTAACCCTACAGCATTCTCGACCGAAACGCCCTAGTTCGCATGATCGCTCCAAAGAACTCTTCTTCAACTCCGGTTCTTCCATGCCCGGTCAATTAAATAACCAAGTGGCAAGCCAATGAGTACTTTGAATGTACTCGCAAGCAACCCATGATTTGGTTCAAGGTACGGTAATGCATGACATAGGTAAAGTTTTGCGTAAAGCTAGTTTTGAGTGCAGGACATGTTCAACATCCTATAAAGCATGCATCAAGAGAATTCCAGTAACCGTAAGAACCGGTCACAGATATCAACATAAATAGAATGGGCACCAACCCATTTATCACAAACGGAGTGGGCACCAACCCATCTCAATCGGGTCAAGTCCTGGACTTGATCCATGACAACACCATCATCTCACACACACAGGATTTGTAAACAAGTGGACGAGCCCAAGAGCGGTTACCCAACTGTCCATGACCGTGGACATGGCTATTCAATAGTTTTACACTCGCAGAGGTTGCACACTTTACCCACTAGATCCGGGAACTTCCGTGTCAAACCACGACCAGCGGTACCTCAAGTACCGGGTAAGCACCGATCATTACCTTTCCTAGACGACACTAACATGGAGTCCACTCGATTGGTAGTAACCCCGTACAAACATTTCACATCATAAAAGTCATGAGCCTCGCTCCCATATTCATCACATACCACAAGCACGGGTACCAACGGTGTGTCCGGTGCCTCGTGAAAACAGTCATGACCGCCCTACAGCACGACCCGTCCCAAGAGAGAGCACCAACTCTCCCCGTCCACCGTAATGCGGGCTCCAAGCTAGTATCGGTCTAGGTACTCAACAATGCCCTTTCCCATATAAGGGTAGAGTGGTCGCGCATGTAAGGTTGGAATAACGGTCGCAACTCCGACCAATCCGTTTTGAAAACCACACACCCTTTGCTTGGCACACCACTTCGTCATCAAGTGGTCACCCATCTCTTCATCTCCCTCGGGCATGAGTGGCACCCGACGGGTTTTCGAAAATACTTTTGAAATCACTTGCCTCCTTCACCATGCATATCCCCATCCCTTTTGCATAGCATCTACTTTAGCATCCTATCTACTCCCACCGGCATAACCCTCATAAGAAGGTAGGGCCATGCACAAATGCAAGTACCAACGAGGAATTGTAATCGTGGCAACCACCCATGTGGTTCACCCTCTCGTCATGATTCCGATGCATCATCAATAAAGAGCTAAAAATGACATGCATATAAAGGGGTATCATAGTCATGGTCAAAGGGCTGCTTGCCTTGGTTGGCTTGGTCTTCAAAGTCTTCCAAGATCGCTCCTCCTTCTTCCTCGCCTACCTCACAAATCACGGGATCTAACGTTGCAAGAAAACAATGGAAAAATAAGGCAATAATAAAACAGAAAAGTCAAAGTGCTCAAAAATGTCAACTTAATTTTGTAAAATACTAGGAGGAAAGCTAGGAAGGGGCAACTTTTGGTTTTGGTTCGAGTAGCAAAACAGGAGTTATGGATTTTCAAAGGCTCATTTAAATGTCAAAACCACATTTAAATATTTACGTAAAAGGAAAGGTGATTGGATCTGAGTGAAAGTTGCACCATTAAATAGATTGCAATATTCTAGGAATTTAGAAATTGGAATCAATGCATTTGGATTAATATACTGCCTGTGGAATTTTTGGAAGTATCACGTAAAAAAGAAAAGGGAACGGCTGTGCCATCGGGCCGAGAGGCCACAAAGCAGCAAGAGGCCTGTGGGGAAACCCAGCCCACGCGGCCGCCACGTCAAGGCGTAAGGGCGAATACGCCTTCGCCGACGGCGGTCTGTCTTGCCACAAGACGTTTTAAACCTCGACGGTGGATCCCACCCGCCGTGGTGTGAGGTCGACAGCCGCCCCACGGCGTCCGCGTCTACCTCCGCCAGAGGCGACGCGAAGCTTCGCCGGGCGGCGATACTGAGGCACGGGAAGGAGCGCAGGGCTACCGTTGATTCGTGGAGGGAGTCGCGATCTGGTGGTGGTGGAGACGGTCGCCGGGTGGCCTGCCGCCGGGCGACGAGGTCCCGCGGCGGAGGTGCTTGGCGCCGGTGGCTCCGGCCGCCCCAGCTGCAAAACGAGGGGGAAAGAGAGGGAAAGTATCGGAGGCGAGGGAGGCCGATTCGAGGGAGAACGGGCGGAGGAGGCCTGTACCAGCAGATCGACGGCGACCTGAGGCGGCGGAGCTCGAGCTCGATCTCGAGCTCGGGCGGCTCGAGCGAAGTGGGTGGTTCCAGGTGGATTGGGTGCGTGGAGGAGCGACAGGGGAGGAAGAGGAGGGCTCGGGGCGCCTTAAATAGGCTGGCCGCGGTTCACCGTGGGCGTGGCCTACGGGCACCCTCGGGATTAGCTCTGGAGGCCGAGGAGAAGAGTTGGAGCTGTCCACGGCGCTCGTGGGAATGGAGTAGGATGCCAGGGAGAAGGAGAGAGAGCGAGGAGGGCTCTGGCGCCCACAGGTGAGGCCAGCCATTGGCCGAGCCGGGCGGCGCTGGGCACGCTGCTGCAGGAGGGGAGAGAGAGGGGCGACAGAGGGGCGGCACGGCGGCGTGTAGCAGACGCCGAGGCACATCACCGGCGCGATGGGAAGGCACGGCGGTCGGGAGGCGCGGGCCAACGGTCGGCGCTCTGGCAGCGCCCAGAGCGCGACTTTGGCCGGCATCCGCGGTTTTCACAAGGCAAGGCCCTTTTGTGTCTGGAAGCTACAAAGCAGGGACAAGACCAGAGAAAGGCCTGGGATGCCCTGGGTGCGAAGGAGAGAGAGAAGCTGGGAGAGAGAAGAGAAAATGTTGTCTAGAGAGGACAAACTTGATTCCCCCTTCCTCCACATTGCTTCTTCTGTAGAAAAGTGCCCGAGTGATGAGGGAAGTGAGGAGGGTTGTGGCAAAGAGATTAACTCAAGGAGATTAGTGAAAGTGGCAAAAGGAGGCTTTTTAGTATTTTGCCGTAAGGTGTTTGATGGAGTTTTGTTGCTTAATGATCCTCACTGGCCAAGATACTCCAAGGGGTGAAATGTCACATATATTTAGGGCCTTCCACCCATTTTGAGCTTATTTGGACAAAGTTGCCAATGCAACTTTTGCAAACCCTAGAGATGGGCAGAAATGGGTTTGTGTAGATCCAAAGGGAGTAAATCATTTCTCCTTGATGTGCCACTTGGTGTGGTAGCCTTATTTGGTCACATGATCAGGCTCACCAAAGTTGGGGTCTTGGAGAAAAGTTGGTAGTGCAAAGTGGTTCAAACTTGATTTTGGTCGAGAGGGTTTTGAGGTACTTTGACCAAGATTTCCTCTTCTCCAACCTGTGCCATTTGGTCCAGCTTGCATTATTAGACCAATGAAGCATGTCCACCAAGTTTGAGCACATTTGAACATACTTGGCAATGTAAAGTTGATCAAACCTTAGATTGGACAGAAATGGTTTTGAGGGTTTTGATGGTGTTATCTTGTTCTCCAAGTCATGAGACTTGGCAAGATCAACAGATATGTCATATGTGACATGATAGAATTTTCCTGGAATTTTTGGAGAATATTTCCTTTGTAAATATTTCAAAAGCTTGAAATATCCAGAAAGGGTTCTAGAGGGATTTGACCAATATTTTGAACATGACCATGTGTTGAAACTCTTATATATGGACAATATATGTCCTATGAGCTTCTCTAAATTTTGTCAAATATTTTTGAAACAGAAAAATAATTATTTCCTATTAAAGACCATTTCTGGCTTTAAGAAAAAGCCCTTAAATAAAATAGAACAGTAACTTTTAAAATTATACTTTTGTGGTTCCTGGGCATCCTATATCTAATAGGAGTCAAATGTATTTTTGGAAATATTTTTACTGCCCTTGATCAAGTACTTGCAAAGGCAAACCTCAAGTCGGGGTTTTGGAAAACTAATTTTAGAAAATACTTTCGGCCAAATTATTTTTGTAGGAAAATCCCATATAGCACTATTCACATGGCATGGTCATTGGTCGAGCTTGGGGTAGGGAGATGAAGTATAGAGGGTAGAGTAGTTGACTTCAAGAAGCACTTGAAAAGAAACACGAGAGAAAACCAACTCCAAATAGAAGCCAAATAATGCAAAAGTTTTTGTTGGTCCAAATTTTCATGCTTTAATAATAAAAATGAAATGTTACAAAATGCAGGGTGTGACAACAGGCTTCATATCATGGCCCATTCGAGGCATCGCTTCAGACACCCGATCGGTGCATGTTATTGCTACCCCATTAGTGCATATTCATGTTGCATATAAATAACTGGCTTGCATGCATCAGAGATTTTTTTTACTGACGATGTGATCATACAATATTTCAGCACACGATTATCATTTATGTTATACCCGTGTTCATAATGTTCGCGAGTACATTCAAAGTACTCACTGGCTTGTCCCTGGCTATTGTCTTGGTCAGATTTCTTGCTTGGAGAGGAGCGACGCGATGACAGCCACGGGACCTAAGCAACAATGATAGCAGCCTCGTGAAGATAGGAGTTAACCTGGTCAGCTGTTCCTGTTGGGAAATGGAGTCCCATAGACACCGATGATCCTCAAACCGCTTCGGCCATCTACCTCTAGAAATCACTTGTTGTACTCATAGGCCAGAATGGTCTTGTACTCCATATCTTGTATTTTTGCTTGGAATTTCTGTACCAATTTGGTGCCTCTTCAGCTAACAGTAATCCTGGGGTTGGTGAGCACAACGGCCATTTTCTGGAAATTAATACCCCGAAAACCGGTCGTGACAAACTTGGTATCAGAGCCAGGCTGACCATTGGCTAATCCTATCTTAGCCAGGTCGAAAGACTTAGGAAAACCAACCCACCAGACCCTAACCAAAACCCCAGCCAAGATTCCCGTGCAAGATAGCCATACAATGACCCCGACACTTTTGGCAGTCAGTGCCCAACCTATCAGCCTAGCATGTCGATCACGCGCTAGTGACCGACAAATAATCTGTCTTATTCGCAAGCGTGCGAAGGATGACTCCGTTCCCTTTTTCTATAAAAAGGGCACGCTAGCCTCAACACAGCACAGCCCTAGCCATCAACCGAAATGCCTTGATGACCCCAGAAGTGCTTCGTCGCCTTTTGAGAACACGCTCCAACGGGATTGTGGCCAACAATCCCCGAGATGGTCATCATCGCTACCCCGACCCTGTAGCCTCTCAACCCCCTCCAGCAGATCATGACGGTCAAAACCACGGAGAAACCTCGACGTCCGCGAGGCAAGCCCGCTTAGATATGAACGAGGTAGACTGAATCGCTCGAATGATACCGAGTCTTAGAATGACCTCGCCTTGTAATCTTGTGACCCTGTGTCACCGTAATTAAACATTGTTTGCTCGTGCGCTCCTGTTTTTAATAGTAGCCATGCATGAGTATGTTGATGTGCGATTGCATTTTTTTTTATCCCGGGCGTAGCTGCCAACCCCGACAACGCAAGTTTGTACTATGAATAAACTTTTTGCTTTCAGTTAACAGGAAAGATATTTTCAAAACAACTCTTAACAAATCTCGAGGATGAGATTTTCTTTTAAGGGGGCTAGTGTTGTGACACCCCAAAATTTTGACCTTGTTTTATAAATTAAAAGTTTACCAGGAAATTAAAACTTTTATTTTCTGGGCTCCCTTTTGATTTTTGAACATTTTCTTTCTCCCTTGCTATTATGGAGTTTTCCCCATAGTGAAAACTTTTCAAATATGTTATTGGACTTGTTTAACCTCTCAAGAAAAACTTTTCTTTTATTAGTAGAACTAATTACATAATATTATTCCTGATCTTTATTTTTTTTTGAAAAATGGTTTCCCATGGTTTATGGTCCCATTTGAACTGCAACCCCTTTATAAATTCATTCAAAAATCCCACCAAAATTTGGAGATGTCATGTGATGTTTTTAAAACACTTTTACGCACAAATATATTTCATTCCTTGGATATTTTGAGTTCTACACCAAGTTTTCAAATCTGGCCCAAAGGACAGTTTTGCACTACAACCTTTTTAAATATTTCTTTGAAGCTTTCACCAAAATTTTGGGATGTCAGTAGGAGCATATTATTCAGCTTTATGCAAAAACCCAGCTATGTTCTTTGAAAATTTTGAGTGAATCATCCTCATTTCCATTCTAGTCCAACTTGAGGTTTTGTACTACAACTATATTTTAACTTGCTCCTTTTGCTGTGATTCCTTTTCCTACTTGTAGTACACCTTACCAAACCCTTAAGTCCAAGAGCATGAACCCATTGGGAGAACTTTTGTCCATGCATTGATGCCATTTACCTTCTGTCCAGAACTGAAGTTCTACAAAACTTGCACTAGCAAGTTTGTGCTTTGGACAAACTAACCTCACCACCCACTTGTCCATCCAAAGAGACACTGATCTATAGAAATAGGTCACTCCAAGAAATGCCTAGGTACCCATGGCATTTTGTCAAACACCTTGAGAGCATGGACAGTTTTGGCATGAAGTTTGGTTTACTTTGTGAACTTGATTCCCTGACCAAACCAGCTTGTCCCAAGGTTTTGCCCTAACCTACAACCCCACCCTGCTAACTCTCTTGCGGTTTGGTGTCCCCTATCATGCCTTCACATTTCGTCGAGCACGTTCCGTGTGTGCACTGGGCACGCCCAGAGCGCGAGCGGAGCACGCGTTTTGCACGTGCCGCGCCTGAACCGCCGCGTATCGCCACGCACTCACTCCGGTCCGTGACCGACCGTGGCCAGCATGCCGTGTCCCCTTCTGCACCCCATGAGCCCCGCAGCCCTCGCCACGTCTCTGGCAGGCCAGCAGCTAGCCGCCACTGCCGCCCGACAGCTCCTGCGCTAGCCAGCACCGCCCAAGCCACCCCCGCTCGCCAGCTTACCCTTGGAGCAATGCCCGCTCGTCTGCTAGCTCTTGCCACCATCCCCAGCCTCGCCACGATGCCCTGCAGCTACAGAACGTCGGTCGTCGACGAGCTCATCCATTGCCGCCGCAAACCGACGTGGGAGCGCTATAAAAGGAAGCCCCTCGAGCCCTCCGAGCACACAAGCAGCCTCACACCGTACTCCTGGTGCCCCCATTGCCGCCAATTGGAAAGAAATAGGCCGCCCTCCCCACTCCGCCAGTTCGCCACCGCCGCCTCCTGCCCGTTCGGCGCAACCAGGGCCTCCCCTCTTCACTCTCTCCACCAGAACCCTCACCCTCTCGTGAGTCCGCCCCCTACTCAATCTTGATTGGGACTCGCCACAGTGAAATCTCACTTTTTCCGACGACCACCGTCCGCCATGGAGCTTCGCCACGCAGCTCCGGCCCACCCCAGAGAACAAAACAACCACCGAATGACCGCCTCGACCCCTCGAGCCCGCAGTGACCTCTGCTTATCGAGCGGTGCCGCTGTCACGGCAAGTGTCGCCGAGTCCCGCCCGCCTCTCGGCAAAGGAAGAGGAGGAAGTGGACTAGTCAAACCTGACCAGTGGGCCAGGCGGGCCCACTGTCAGTGACTCAGGCGCAGTCCACGCTGGATAAGTGTAAGCGTGTTTGCAGAATACGCTTTCGACATGTACGTATATATTCGAATCGTTTTCTTTTTCTATTTTTTTATATAACAGATTTTGACCAAACTTTGGCCACCTGTAACTTTTAAAATATAACCCCTAATGAATTGATTCTTTTTCCTACATCTCTCGAATTCTGTCTAGTTTATTTTAAGATTTATTTGAAAAAATTTCAAACCAGTTTTTTGTGCTGTTTTGAAATTGTGTGTTAATTCCAATATTTTCAAAAATAGGATTTTGGAGAGAGCCAGAAAGCTTTCAAAAGTTTTGGAGAGCACCCCCACCTCTCCACACCTTGAAGGCAAGCATTCTGAACCCCGGCATAATATTTTTGGTGTGTTCGTTGACACGTTTATAACACCACCTCATTTCGAAGGACTTGTTATTTCATGTGATGCTGTTGGAAATGAGTATACTTGTGATGGTAATCATCCTCATGTATCTTGCATGCATGCCGGAAAGGAATTCGGGAAAGCCTCTGCCTTGGGTAGGCGTGAGCTTGTCGCCGGTCTCCGTCGGACGGTTATGTCCGGTATGGCATAGTAAGATATAATGAGTGTTGACTGTATCGGTTGAAATATATTTGTTATTCATGTCATGCAGGGAAATTATAAACCTCCTGAGTCGACCATAGATCGAGTCTTGTTCCAGTAACCCCCACACTTGTTTCGTGCTACCACTTGCCCCTGCCATAGGTAGGGTACGGTTTAGTAATTTGTCAACCCCTTTCTAGCACACACCGTACAGAGGGGCCAGGATGAGGGTACCAAGGCCATGGATTAAAGCCAGTCATCCGTTCAGGGGGCATGGGTGTTTCGCTTGTAGCCGAGGGGGTAGCTTCCCCAGTTTTGCGCGTGGTATAAATTTTGTGTTCCCATGCTAATCGAGGTTGTAGCCTCCCCACTTAGAGTTTTGCTTAACCGTGTCGTGGGTGATTCCAGACACCGGTGAGTTAAGCTGGTGTGTGCAAGTCAGGTGTGTTTTCATTTAAAAGACCATAGACGGAATTAGTCTTGATGGACTAAAGGAATCCGTTACTCGTGGGTAAAGAGTACACCCTCTGCAGATATTAAACCTATTCGAATAGCCGCGTCCATGGTTAAGGACTATAGTCTGGGTCGGGTGAAGTGTCGGTCTTCGGAGGAGAAACTACTAAACCAGAACTTGGCTCATGATTTGTGACTCGTGATGATTATGATGATTATTATTATGGACTAACCCCTTTATTTTATTTGAAGTGTTGAGTATCCCTGGGACGGTTCTACCTCCTGGATATTCATTGTGATTATTTTTCTTATAAGCCCTTTATGTGGTGTCGCTCAGACGCCTGACTGTGGCATGCTTGTTATTTTCTTATAAGCCCATTATGTGGTGTCGCTCAGACGCCCGACTGTGTCATGCTTGTTATTTTCTTATAAGCCCTTTATGTCGTGTCGCTCAGACGCCCGACTGTGGCATGCTTATTATTTTCTTTATAAGCCCTTTATGTGGTGTCGCTTAGACGCCCGGCTGAGGCAGGCTTCATATCATGGCCCTTTCGAGGCGTCGCTTCAGACACCCGATCGGTGCATGTTATTGATACCCCATTATTGCATATTCTTGTTGCATATAAATAACTGGCTTGCATGCATCAGAGATTTTTTTTTACTGATGATGTGATCATAGAATATTTCAGCACACGATTATCATTTATGTTATACCCGTGTTCATAATGTTTGTGAGTACATTCAAAGTACTCACTGGCTTGTCCCTGGCTATTGTCTTGGTCAGATTTCTTGCTTGGAGAGGAGCGACGCGATGACAGCCACGGAACCTAAGCAACGATGATAGCAGCCTCGTGAAGATAGGAGTTAACCTGGTCAGCTGTTCCTGTTGGGAAATGGAGTCCCATAGACACCGAATATCCTCAAACCGCTTCCGCCATCTACCTCTAGAAATCACTTGTTGTACTCATAGGCCAGAACGGTCTTGTACTCCATATCTTGTATTTTTGCTTGGAATTTCTGTACCAATTTGGTGCCTCTTCAGCTAACAGTAATCCTGGGGTTGGTGAGCACAACGGCCATTTTCTGGAAATTAATACCCGGAAAACCGGTCGTGACAAACTTGGTATTAGAGCCAGGCTGACCATTGGCTAATCCTATCTTAGCCAGGTCGAAAGACTTAGGAAAACCAACGCACCAGACCCTAACCAAAACCCCAGCCAAGATTCCCGTGCAAGATAGCCATACAATGACCCCGACACTTTTGGCAGTCGGTGCCCAACCTATCAGCCTAGCATGTCGATCACGCGCTAGTGACCGACAAATAATCTGTCTTATTCGCAAGCGTGCGAAGGAAGACTCCGTTCCCTTTTTCCATAAAAAGGGCACGCTAGCCTCAACACAGCACAGCCCCAGCCATCAACCGAAATGCCTTGATGACCCCAGAAGTGCTTCGTCGCCTTTTGAGAACACGCTCCAACGGGATTGTGGCCAACAATCCCCGAGATGGTCATCATCGCTACCCCGACCCTGTAGCCTCTCAACCCCCTCCAGCAGATCATGACGGTCAAAACCACGGAGAAACCTCGACGTCCGCGAGGCAAGCCCGCTTAGATATGAACGAGGTAGACTGAATCGGTCGAATGATACCGAGTCTAAGAATGACCTCGCCTTGTAATCTTGTGACCCTGTGTCACTGTAATTAAACGATGTTTGCTCGTGTGCTCATGTTTTTAATAGTAGCCATGCATGAGTATTTTGATGTGCGATTGCATTTTTTAATCCCGGGCGTAGCTGCCAACTCCGACGACGCAAGTTTGTACTATGAATAAACCTTTTGCTTTCAGTTAACAGGAAAGATATTTTCAAAACAACTCTTAACAAATCTCGAGGACGAGATTTTCTTTTAAGGGGGGTAGTGTTGTGACACCCCAAAATTTTGACCTTGTTTTATTAATTAAAAGTTTGCCAGGAAATTAAAACTTTTATTTTCTGGGCTCCCTTTTGATTTTTGAAACTTTTCTTTCTCCCTTGCTATTATGGAGTTTTCCCCATAGTGAAAACTTTTCAAATATGTTATTGGACTTGTTTAACCTCTCAAGAAAAACTTTTCTTTTATTAGTAGAACTAATTACATAATATTATTCCTGATCTTTATTTTTTTTGAAATATGGTTTCCCATGGTTTATGGTCCCATTTGAACTCCAACCCTTTTATAAATTCATTCAAAAATCCCACCAAAATTTGGAGATGTTATGTGATGTTTTGAAAACACTTTTATGCACAAATATATTTCATTCCTTGGATATTTTGAGTTCTACACCAAGTTTTCAAATCTGGCCCAGAGGACAGTTTTGCACTACAACCTTTTTAAATATTTCTTTAAAGCTTTCACCAAAATTTTGGGATGTCAGTAGGAGCATATTATTCAGCTTTATGCAAAAACCCAGTTATGTTCTTTGAAAAATTTGAGTGAATCATCCTCATTTCCATTCTGGTCCAACTTGAGGTTTTGTACTACAACTATATTTTAACTTGCTCCTTTTGCTGTGATTCCTTTTCCTACTTGTAGTACACCTTACCAAACCCTTCAGTCCAAGAGCATGAACCCATTGGGAGAACTTTTGTCCATGCATTGATGCCATTTACCTTCTGTCCAGAACTGAAGTTCTACAAAACTTGCACTAGCAAGTTTGTGCTTTGGACAAACTAACCTCACCACCCATTTGTCCATCCAAAGAGACACTGATCTATAGAAATTGGTCACTCCAAGAAATGCCTAGGTACCCATGGCATTTTGTCAAACACCTTGAGAGCATGGACAGTTTTGGCATGAAGTTTGGTTTACTTTGTGAACTTGATTCCCTGACCAAACCAGCTTGTCCCATGGTTTTGCCCTAACCTACAACCCCACCCTGCTAACTCTCTTGCGGTTTGGAGTCCCCTATCATGCCTTCACATTTCGTCGAGCACGTTCCGTGCGTGCACTGGGCACGCCTGGAGCGCGAGCGGAGCACGCGTTTTGCACGTGCCGCGCCCGAACCGCCGCGTCTCGCCCCGCACTCACTCCGGTCCGTGACCGACCGCGGCCAACATGTAGTGTCCCCTTCTGCACCCCACGAGCCCCGCAGCCCTCGCCACGTCTCCGGCAGGCCAGTAGCTAGCCGCCATCGCCGCCGACAGCCTCTGCGCTTAGCCAAGACCGCCTTAGCCACCCCGCCGCCAACTCGCCCTTGAGCAAGGCCGCTCGTCCGCTAGCTCCTGCCGCCATCCCCAGCCTCGCCACTATGCCCTGGAGCTACAGAACGTTGGTCGCCGACGAGCTCATCCATTACTGCCGCGAACCGACGTGGGAGCGCTATAAAAGGAAGCCCCTCGAGCCCTCCGAGCACACAAGCAGCCTCACACCGTACTCCTGGTGCCCCCATTGCCGTCAATTGGAAAGAAATAGGCCGTCTTCCCCCACTCCGGCCAGTTCGGCCACCGCCGCCTCCCGGCTCCGTTCGGCGCAACCAGGGCCTCCCCCTCTTCACTCTCTCCACCAGGAACCCCCTCACCCTCTCGTGAGTCTGTCCCCCTACTCAATCTTGATTGGGACTCGCCGCAGGCGAAATCTCACTTTTTCCGACGACCACCGTCCGCTGCGGAGCTCGCCGCCGGCAGCTCCGTCCACCCCAGAGAACAAAACAACCACCGGAATGACCGCCTCGACCCCCTGAGCCCGCAGGTGACCTCTGTTTATCGAGCGGTGCCGCCGTTCGCCGGCAAGTGTCGCCGGAGTCCCGCCCCGCCTCTCGGGCAAAGGAAGAGGAGGGAAGTGGACTAGTCACACCTGACCAGTGGGCCAGGCGGGCCCACTGTCAGTGACTCAGGCGCAGTCCACGCTGGATAAGTGTAAGCGTGTTTGCAGAATACGCTTTCGACGTGTACGTATATATTCGAATCGTTTTCTTTTTCTATTTTATTATATAACAGATTTTGACCAAACTTTGGCCACCTGTAACTTTTAAAATATAACCCCAAATGAATTGATTCTTTTTCCTACATCTCTCAAATTCTGTCTAGTTTATTTTAAGATTTATTTGAAAAAATTTCAACCAACTTTTTTGTGCTGTTTTGAAATTGTGTGTTAATTCCAATATTTTCAAAAATAGGATTTTGGAGAGAGGCGGAAAGCTTTCGATAGTTTTGGAGAGCACCCCCACCTCTCCACACCTTGAAGGCAAGCATTCTAAACCCCGGCATAATATTTTTGGTGTGTTCGTTGACACGTTTATAACACCACCTCATTTTGAAGGACTTGTTATTTCATGTGATATGATCATTTGCATGGATGCATATTAGTGATTTCCATGCTGTTGGAAATGAGTATACTTGTGATGGTAATCATCCTCATGTATCTTGCATGCATGCCGGAAAGGAATCCGGGAAAGCCTCTGCCTTGGGTAGGCGTGAGCTTGTCGCCGGTCTCCGTCGGGACGGTTATGTCCGGTATGGCATAGTAAGATATAATGAGTGTTGATTGTATCGGTTGAAATATATTTGTTATTCATGTCATGTAGGGAAATTATAAACCTCCTGAGTCTTGTTCCAGTAACCCCCACACTTGTTTCGTGCTACCACTTTTCCCTGCCACAGGTAGGGTACGGTTCAGTAATTTGTCAACCCCTTTCTAGCACACACCGTACAGAGGGGCCGGGATGAGGGTACCAAGGCCATGGATTAAAGCCAGTCATCCGGTCAGGGGGCATGGGGGTTTCGGTTGTAGCCGAGGGGGTAGCTTCCCCAGTTTTGCGTGCGGTATAAATTTTGTGATCCCATGCTAATCGAGTTTGTAGCCTCCCCACTTAGAGTTTTGCTTAACCGTGTCATGGGTGATTCCAAACACTGGTGAGTTAAGCTGGTGTGTGCAAGTCAGGTGTGTTTTCATTTGAAAGACCGTAGACGGAATAAGTCTTGATGGACTAAAGGAATCCGTTACTCGTGGGTAAAGAGTACACCCTCTGTAGAGATTAAACCTATACGAATAGCCGTGTCCATGGTTAAGGACTACAGTCTGGGTCGGGTGAAGTGTCGGTCTTAGTGTCGGTCTTCGGAGGAGAAACTACTAAACCAGAACTTGGCTCATGATTTGTGACTCGTGATGATTATGATGATTATTATTATGGACTAACCCCTTTATATTATTTGAAGTATTGAGTATCACTGGGACGGTTCTACCTCCTGGATATTCATTGTGATTATTTTTCTTATAAGCCCTTTATGTGGTGTCGCTCAGACGCCCGACTGTGGCATGCTTGTTATTTTCTTATAAGCCCTTTATGTGGTGTCTCTCAGACGCCCGACTGTGGCATGCTTGTTATTTTCTTATAAGCCCTTTATGTGGTGTCGCTCAGACGCCCGACTGTGGCATGCTTGTTATTTTGTTTATAAGCCCTTTATGTGGTGTCGCTTAGACGCCCGGCTGAGGCAGGCCTCATATCATGGCCCTTTCGAGGCGTCACTTCAGACACCCGATCGGTGCATGTTATTGCTACCCCATTATTGCATATTCATGTTGCATATAAATAACTGGCTTGCATGCATCAGAGCTTTTTTTTTACTGAGGATGTGATCATAGAATATTTCAGCACACGATTATCATTTATATTATACCCGTGTGCATAATGTTTGTGAGTACATTCAAAGTACTCACTCGCTTGTCCCTGGCTATTGTCTTGGCCAGATTTCTTGCTTGGAGAGGAGCGACGTGATGACAGCCACGGAACCTAAGCAACAATGATAGCAGCCTCGTGAAGATAGGAGTTAACCTGGTCAGCTGTTCCTGTTGGGAAATGGAGTCCCATAGACACCGATGATCCTCAAACCGCTTCCGCCTTCTACCTCTAGAAATCACTTGTTGTACTCATAGGCCAGAATGGTCTTGTACTCCATATCTTGTATTTTTGCTTGGAATTTCTGTACCAATTTGGTGCCTCATCAGCTAACAGTAATCCTGGGGCTGGTGAGCACAACGGCCATTTTCTGGAAATCAATACCCAGAAAACCGGTCGTGAAAAATCGTCATGTCTTGTCACCACTTTCATAGCGGAGGATTCCATTGCACGCTTGAAAACCCCGCACACGTTTCGTTTTACCATGCATAGGCCCGAAGAGGCGTCAAATGTATCATTGGTGAGCTTGTTCCCATGCAACCATGCAGTTTACCGCGCAAGCTTCCCGCACACATTTCGTTTGACCACGCATGGGCTCGAAGAGGCGCCAAATATATCATTGGTGAGCCTATTCCCACACAACCATGCAGTTTACCGTGCAAGCTTCCCTCCCGGCTAGTTTGGCCACTCGTTGGCTAGAAGAGGGGAAAATCATGGGCGTTTATAGGCAAAAAGCTTTGTAAAAACAAAGTGTGTGGAATGCCTTCGGTCATATAAGTTTACCCATGGGTGATGAGGTCAAAGTTACACAGAAGGGTGATGATGGACACTCGAGTGTGATAATTAATTTTATATTTACAGGCAAGCATGGTTGGAGAAACCAACTATGTGCAATAATGTAGAAGATCACAGTCGAGTTAGCTATACGGCTCGTGTGCTATGAGATCGACAAGGTAAACACATTCGAGAATGGTTAATAAAATCTAAGTCCATTACATATTAAGGTCAAAATAGTGCTACCAATATACGAGTCTCATATGATGCCATTTCAACGATTGTACCATAAAAGCTCAAAATATTACAAGGTTCAAATTCTAGAGTTATATGGCTCAAATTCGAGGATTACAAGGTTCAAACTGATATTAGAAACGAAATTCAGCTCATCAGCTGCAAACGCCCGTGCTGATCCGCTGAACATGGATATAAGAGAGGTTCAAACTAACATTACCAGTTGTAAGGCTGGTTTCGAAACCTCATAATTTTTGCAAAGGGGTCAACCACTGAGAAGTCATCTATGGGTTTGACATGAGGACTTCTGATTACTATGTCATCTGAAGTTCCAAAACAAAATTCAGCTTTTTCGGAGCCTATTCCATTCTGCCGCAGCTGCCAGCGCTGATGAACAAACCATTTATTTTTATGAAATAAATGAATGGAAAACCTCATTACCTTGAGCACCCTTGCTCTGAGAACAAAAAACCTGGCGGATATAATCTCGATTGAGGTCCCTCGGTAGGAGTTCAAAGTAATTTCTGAGAGATGCAGATCTAGGAATTCGATGGGATTGTTATATTGTATCACATTATCCACCACTTGCCCTAATATTATCTGCAAAAGAAGAAAACATGTTAGTGCCTACATGCAGTTTTGAACACTACTACAGCCTATCTGGTTTGCGTGCTTTGTAAAATGCACTAACATGCCATCTTTGATCTGACATGATTAACATGGGCATTTGATTACAATCTAGAAAAATGTAGCCTTATTCACAAGAGGTCCGAGTGGATGAAAAGTTCCCTAAGAAAACTAATGCATATGAATCCAAAGGAGAAATGCTTATGGATTGTAACCATATGGAGCAAGCAACCAATATGGGGGGACATATATGTACTGAAAGCCTCCAAAACTCCTTCAAAAATTGTACTACATTGTCATTGTAAACTTGGAAAAAAAGTGTCAAAAATTGAACTCCCTTATGGTTAACATTTAACAGGAAATGAACATCACCTCGATATATAGCTTCTCCAGGAACGGAAACCATCTCAGAAAACTGACAACTTGGTCCAGGTTGGGGCCGATAGATTCTAGTGCCAAGACCTTCACTGCACACAGTTTCGGGGTCAAGCTTGTCGGAATCATTTTCTAGATGACAGATGAACATACATCTTCAAAATTAGAAATAATGTTAATTTCTAGAAGGAGAGGTAGAAAGCGGCTGTTGTACCTGAATGGGTGTGGATCCAATAACAAGTTCAAACTATTTGTCAGACGAGTATCCCATCATTGTCAATTTTGGCGCAAAAATGACATTGATCAACTACAAGTAATCTCTCGAGTGAAGGTGTGTCTTCTTGCAGCAGCTGAAGCACACATAAATAGTCTGGAGAGTCATTGAGGTGATGTGTTGATGTGGAAGCTACTCAACCCATTGATCACCTGAAGACAAAGGTACTCAAGTGCAGTACAGCCATGGAGCAGGCGCTCCATGTCACCGTCAGGGAGGAAGACAATGACGAGCTCGAGGTGCTTCAGTCGTGGTAGAATAAGAGTGGGTGCGTCATTAAGGGGATGGGGGGAATGGAAGTTCCTGAACTTGGCGGCGTGCAACGTGGGCGCGAGGCGGAGTTTGGATGTTGGCAGCGAGCGCATATGCCCATCATAAAAGTGAGCTCCTCGAATTGATCTAGGGCGGGGGATCGAACCACTCGTCAAGCTTGGCCCGGTCCTTGCAATTGGAAGAAAACATGCCCGTGCTAAGGCCTCTGGTTGGGCCATGGTGACTGCCGAGGATTTGGGAGAATGCATCCAAGCTTTTGTGATTGCTGGGTAGATCCCGTGGGTGTTGATGAGGTCGAGAGGGGTGGAGTGCCATAGGGGGCGCCACCGCCGGGAATGGACGGTTGTCCACGCCCCATATTTGATTGGGAGGAGGGAGATGATGACTATCAACATATCATCGGGGAGGCTGCTGATGAAGTCTAGGCCTGTTGGAGTCGCTTGCGGTTCTTGCTCGACCCGCCTCCGCTTGTTGGCAGCCTCATTCTCCACCTCCAGAGTCTCCTTGTTAGCGGCGCTTTCTGATAGAAGTGGGAGTACAGGGAATATTTAGTTAAAACAGGGCAATAGAAAAGTGTGTTGGTAACTAGAAGTTGCTAGGAAGGAATAGAGTAAGAAAATGCAATAAAAATTGGTTTCTTAAATACTACAGAATTCCTTTGATATTGCTAGGTAAGTAAACATGCAGATACTTGAAAATAACACTTACTTTGAACAAAGTCTGGATGGATGATATCGTCGAGGAAGTTAGCATATATCTCATGACCAGGCTCTTTTATGTGCAGTGCAATTTTAGTGCCATCTTTTAAGTACATAAAACATAGAAATTTCTTTCCAAAGGCCAG
Source organism: Aegilops speltoides (assembly GCA_021437245.1). Taxonomy (NCBI): domain Eukaryota; kingdom Viridiplantae; phylum Streptophyta; class Magnoliopsida; order Poales; family Poaceae; genus Aegilops; species Aegilops speltoides. The sequence goes on along the minus strand of JAHHZJ010002832.1, from coordinate 35,408 downwards.
TGCCAAAATAGGAGTCACCACGTTCATCAAGTCTTATAGTAGCAACGATTGTAAATCCATGGTTTGTGTTCAGTGACATCCCTGTAGTCTTGATTTATGTAAAGGACAAGATTGTGTATGACACATTATGTTGCATAGCAAGGGACCTACTACAGAAAATGGTAGGATTGTTAAAGAATAATGTAACATGCAAATATGGGCGAAATTGAAAGAACTGTAAAACAGTTGAAATCAAAGGACAAAAATCTATAATTAAATAGATAGGGTAACCATGATGTCATGGAAATATGAGAGTAATAGAAAGCACAATACATCATTAATTTTCCTAATATAGAAAGAAGAGGGGAAATTCCACTTTGACGTATATGCTGCATGTGGCACCTTATATCCGAATGTAGCAATATTTAGTATATGTTCAGGAAAGTAGGCCATGCCAACTGATTAAGGGTGAGATTGAACGTACCACGCACATCCTCAAGTCACCTAGTACGATGAGATGGAACTCCATGGATGTCTGGCCGAGGCCACAAAGTCCAGATGTGTCTGCACACTATACACTCTATGAATGAAAGAAAACCCTCAAATCAGCTCGAATAAAAATGAATTCATGGTGATTTCGGCCTGGTGATTAAAGGAGGCGATGAATTGAATAAGAGATGAGACAATATCTCATTAAATTAGTTACCTTGTTGTCCATGAGAAAATCCTAAATCACTGTGGATTCCCTACTAGGCAGAGCTGGGTCGACCATGAACAAATACGAGAAAATCGATGGCGATAGGCGGCAAAGAAGCGGAAGTGGCGAAATGTGATGGGGTTTGCGGCACTGGCGGCAGCGATAGGAGGCGAGATAAGTGGTTGTTGTGGCGATAGGCTGCCATGCAGAGTCGCGGAGGAGCTTGTGCGGGTGTGAATGGGGACCGGAGAGGGTGGCGGGCAGGGTGATGGTTTTTGTGACATGGGGATGGTGAAGGTTTTCTTTTTTCTTTTTTGAATTGGGTTGAGGGTTTTCTGTCCCACAAAGAGTTGTGGAGGCAACGGTTTGCTAGAGCCAACCGTGTGTGATGGACGTAACAGGGAAAATGAAAGTCATTGCACATGGTTCCAATTTTGGGAACCGTGTGTGATTGACATACTACCTCCATCCTAGTTTATTGGTCCCCTTTTTTATTTGTGCCAAATTTCGACCAAAGATTTAACTAACAAATGTTCCATCAACCGAACTGATTGCATCCATATCCCACATTTAGACATAAGTAAACATAGATTAAATATACTCAGACATAGAGAATAAGTGTAACGCCCCGCATACACCCGCTGGTGGTCGTTACACCTGGCGGGATCTAGATTGGCCCCACAAATCAAGATTAGTCTTTTTCTCAAGACTTTGTCCTCACGAGGGAGCGGAGGCTGGTCAGGGTCGGCGCACGGAAGCGAGGTGCTGCGCGGGGTATCGGGCTCGGAGCGGGCGAGGGCCGCCGGGCGAGGGCCGAAGTCAGAGAGGAGGTCGAGTCAGGGACGGGGAGAGGAGTCGAGGGAGAGCACGGCGCGGAGGGACCGGCTGGCAGGCCAGCACGCGAGGGCGACGGCGCGAGCGGAGCTCGAGTGATCGAGGTGAGCGGTCGGGGTGGGGGTTGGGGTGACGGAGGCGACGAGAGAGGTAGGGCTCGGATGGGCTTCAGGCGCTGATGTGGCCAGGGAGGATAGGCTGGAGGCTCCAGGGAGAGCGAGCTAGGCGAGCGCCGGGCGGGATGGGCACGGAGCCGAGCGGAGAGGAGAGGAGGCCAGGGGCAGGGCAGAGGGGAGGGCCGCGCCAGAGGAGGCAGCACAGGCGGAGGCGCAGGGCGGCGAGGCGCCGAGCGAGGCGCGGGCACGGCGGCGGCGAGCGAGCAAGCCGGGCCTGGCGAGCCGGCGTGGACGCCGGCCAGGCGTGCAGGCGGCCAGCGGCATGGCCGGAGCGACGGAGACGGCAGAGCTGGTCCCTGAGTAGAGCTGGAAGCAAGAGACCTGCTGCAATGTACTGGTAGAGAAAGGGACAAGGATGGAGTCAAAGCAGCTACGTCTGGATCTAGTGAGAAGGAAGGAGAGGTTGGCTAAGAGATTCTTGCAAAGGTTGATGATGGAGTGAGTTAGGAGTAATGCCGAGTCATGTGAGTATGCAAGGAACATGTCGATATATGTTGGAATGTCACCATTTTGAGCTTATGGCCAAGTGTTGCATTTTGCCTGAATTTAGGAGGGAATGAATGTTTTGATAGTGATCACAGCTTTGCCATATTTGCTTTGCATCACTATGTGAACTTATGCAATGTTGTAAGTTTGGGACTATGTGGCACATGGTTATGTATTGAAGTGAGTAGCGATTTGGTTGACAAAGTTTTCAAGTGTTTGCAATGCATTAAGTTGGCTTGCAAATTCTGTTCAGCTGTCATTGGCATTTGAACTTAGTACAAGTTGACAATGTAGCATTTGAACTTATTGATTTTAAGGTATTAATCAGAAATGGTTTTGAGGTTTGCATGTATTATGATTGTCAAAGTATGGATGTAAATTTTGTAATTTTGAGAATTTTTATTGAAGATATTTTAGATCACATTATAATCATGTGAAGTTTGATATGACATATTGAATTATACTTTGAAATTCAATATTTGAAGTAATTTGAACAATATTTTGAAGAATCTTAAATTAAATAGACACTTTAATAAAGTGTATTATGTCAAATGAATTTTGATAAATTGTTTTCATTATAACGATCAAATCCATTTCGTTAGAATCATTTAAATTAAATTAAATTATTTTCTGTAAGTATTCTAGGCAATCCATATTAATACTATTTATGCATAATATACTGCAGAATTAGACATGGTGAACTAGTAGTTTTGAAATATTTATGAAATTAATTTGATGAAGAACTCTTAATGATAATGCAATGGATGAGAGCTTAGCAGAGAGAATGAATTTGATTCCTATTAGATATAGGATACCCGTAAACCACAAAAATATAATTTTAAAAGTTGTTTTACTATTTTATTTAAAAGCTTTTTCTTAAGGCCGAAATGGTCTTTAATAGGAAAATTATTTTATTGTTTTAAAATATTTGGCAAAATTTATGGAAACTCATAGGACATATATTGTCCATATATAAGAGTTTCAACACATGGTCATGTTCAAAATATTGGTCAAATCCTCTAAAACCCTTCCCGGATATTTCAAGCTTTTGAAATATTTACAAAGGAAATATTCTTCCAAAATTCCAGGAAAATTCTATCATGTCACATATGACATATTAGATGATCTTGCCAAGTCTCATGACTTGGAGAACAAGATAACATCATCAAAACCCTCAAAACCATTTCTGTCCATTCTAAGTTTGATCAACTTTACATTGCCAAGTATGTCCAAATGTGCTCAAACTTGGTGGACATGCTTCATTGGTCTAATTATGCATCCGGACCAAATGGCACAGGTTGGAGAAGAGGAAATCTTGGTCAAAGTGCCTCAAAATCCTCTCCGACTGTGATCAAATTTGAACAACTTTGTTCTACCAACTTCTTCTCCAAGACCCCAACTTTTGTGAGCATGTTCACATGATCAAATGAGGCCACTACACAAAGTAGTTCATCAAGGAGAAGTGTTATGCTCAACTAGATCTACTCAAATCCATTTCTGCTCATTTCTAGGGTTTGCAAAAGTTGCATTGGCAACTTTGCCCAAATAATCTCCTAATTTGTGGAAGGCTATATTTATATAAGTCATTTCACCTTGTGGAGTCTCATGGCTATTGGAGTCCATTTGCTTGCTCAAAACTCTATCAAACACCTTCTGACATTTTGCAAAAACCACTGTTTTTACCCCTTTCACTATTCTTGGAGAGCTCCAATTTTACCACAGCTCCTCCTAGACCCCTTTCACCTCCAAGAATAATGGCAAGCCCTCAATTAATAATTGAGGGGTGAAACCCCTCTTTCTCTCTCTCGACAGCCCTTTTTCACCTTTCTTCTTCCTCCTCCTCACTCCACTGGCTTACCAGGCATCCAATGCCTCCCTCCTTCTTTACTACCCCTTGGCACCATCGACATGGTTGTCAGGCCCCTGTGGCATAAACAATGCCATGGCAGCCATATGGGCGCTGAGGCACAAGGCCTCAAGATCAGAGTCCTCGCCTAACGGTTCCGCCACCTGGCCTTCCTCGGCCACCGAGGCACTCGACGTCTGCGACACGCCACGGCGCTGTCCTCTCTCTCCTCCTCCTCAAGGCCCGCTTAGCGATCAAGGGCGCCTGAGTGCACCAGAGGAGCTGCAGCCACACGCTGTGCCCCGGCCCTCGCTCTCTCTCTCTTCTTCCCCGGGCGAGTCGACCCTCACGAACACCCTGACACAACCCAGAGCCCTCGTGACCTGGGACGACGGCAACAAGCTCGCGCAAGACAGTCCACGGTGGACCACCGCGGCTATTTAAGCTCGCCTGGCCGCCCAGGGCATTCGCCTCCTCACGCCCAGAGCACGCCAGCACCACCCAATCACCCCCGAGAGCCTCTCAGGCTCGAATCGACCGAGCTCCGCGCTGGTCGCCCGATCTCAGGTACAGCTCCTCCGCCTTCTCTCCGCCGATCCAACTCTCTCACCTCCCGATCCTTTCCCTTCGCTTCTCTCAGAGCTGCGGAAAGGACCGAACCACCGCCTCCGGCTCCTCCGCACAACTCGCGCTGGCGAACCAGCACCCCGCCGCCAAGTCCACCACCCACCGACGGCGGCGGCCCGGTTATCCCTCAGACTCGCGGAGCTCGCTGTCCAGATTGCCGCGTGAGCACCGCGACTTCTGTCCCACGGGTTAGTGATGACAGTGGGCCCGCCACATCCTCTCCCACACTCCCGCTCTTCTCTCTCGACCATGGACCCCACCCAGTTTGAATGGTGGATACACATTGTACTGCTCGGCTGGCTGGTCATTGGCTGGCGCCTCATGGTGTTTCAGTTCCAGCAGCACAAGGTTCTTTTTCCTTTTTCTTTTCTCACAATATTCCAAATATTCCACGTGATTAAATAATAATCCAAATGCATTGATTCCAATTTCTAAATTCTTAATATTGCAACCTATTTAATGGTGCAACTTTCATTCAAATCCAACTAACTTTTATGTACTGCTCAAATTTAAATTCAAATTTGAGCAGCTTTAATCTGCTTGGAAATTCATATCCCTCTTGTGTAACTCCAAATCCAAAACTAGCAAGTTTCCTTCTTAGATTTCCATCTAATATTTTACAAAAAGAGTTGACATTTTTCCGAGCACTTTGATTTTTCTGCTTTATTATTGCCTTATTTTTCCTGCTATTATTTTTATGATTTATAGATTATGCTGTCGATAAGGAGTTGGACCGTAAGACTTTGAAGACCTCAAGACTTTGTTGAGCCTGCAAGTAGCCCTTTGACCAAGTCTATGAGACCTTTTTTTATGCATGTCATATAGCACTTACTATTGTTGCATCGGAATCATGAAGGATGGGTAACCACTTTGGTGGGTTGCCTCACATTTTTCTCGCTGACACTTGCATTGAGCATGACCCTACCTTCTTATGAGGGTTATGACGATGGGAGTAGATAGGATGCTAAGTAGTTTGCTATGCAAAAGGGACGGAACATGCATGTGATGGAGACAAAATATTTTTCAAACAACTTTCAAAACCCCATCGGGTGCCATTTATGCCCGAGGGAGATGATGAGAAAGGCAACCACTTGATGACAAGTGGTGTACCGAGGCAAGTGTGTGTGTTGTTTTCAAAACGGATTAGATTTAAGATTTGATGACTGTCCCAACCCTACATGCGCGACCACTCTACCCTTATATGGGAAAGGGCATTGTTGAGTACCGACCGACATTAGCTTGGAGCCCGTTACATTAGTGACGGGGAGAGTTGGTGCTCTCTTGGGACGGGTCGTGCTGTAGGGCGGCCATGACTGTTTTCACAGTGGCACCTAACACACCGCTGGTACCCCGTGCTTGTGGTATGTGATGAATATGGGAGCGAGGCTCCACAACTTTATGATGAGAAATGTTTGGCACGGGGTTACTACTAATCGAGTGGACTCCATGTTAGTGTCGTCTAGGGAAAGGCAAGGATCGGGTGCTTACCCCGGTGCTTGAGGTACCGCTGGTCGTGGATGACACGGAAGTTCCCGGATCTAGTGGGTAAAGTGTGCAACCTCCGCAGAGTGTAATACTATTCAATAGCCGTGTCCACGGTCAAGGACGGTTACGGTGCTGCTTAAACTATGTCTAGGGTTTTCAACCGTGGAGTGAGATGATGGAATGACTTGGGTCAAGTCAACGGACTTGACACGATTGAGATGGGTTGGTGCCCACTGCTTATGATAATGGGTTGCGCCCATTTTGTTTATGACAATGGGTTGGTGCCCACTCTATTTATGTTGACATCCGTGACCAGATCTCATGGTTACTTGAGTTCTTTTGATGCATGCTTTATAGGTTGTTGAACATGTCATTGCACTCAAAACTAGCTTTATGCAAAACTTTACCTATGTCATGCATTACTGCACTTGAACCAAATCATGGGTTGCTTAGTAGTACATTCAAAGTACTCATTGGCTTGCCACGGTTATTTAATTGACCAGCATGGAAGAACCGGAGTTCAAGAAGAGTTCCTTGGAGACGATCATGCAACTAGGACGCTTCCTAATGTAATGCCTCGAGGGTTAAGGCGATGACATGGGTTCTACTTATCAACGCATTTACCGCTGCTTTGTTTCATTTGATGTTCAGCCCTTAAGGCTTTATCGATGTAAGACTCGACCATAATGGTCATAATTTGTGTAAGACGATATGTATGGATGTAAGACTCTTGTTATTCAGCCTCTGGTGTTCAAGTGAGCATTGATCTCGGATCACGACACGCAGCATTCGTGATCACGACTTGTGAGTCGGGTCCCACAAGAGGTCATTCAAAATCAATTGTTAAGACCTAGCGAGGAATTATTAGCACTAACACTAACCCTAGTCGGATTATTAGCGTAAATCATTTGCACAGATGAAACAACTAATCACTTATCGCTTGTACCATTCAAACATCTATACACTACAAGGAACTCATGAAACTTACTTAGATTTCATGGATTAGGAGAACATAACCATAGGATTTCTATTCCAAAAGGGGAGGCGGACGCAGGAGTATCCAAAGAAACCCTAGGATGTATTTGACACATGAATGGGTATAGATGACTAATCGGTTATCGGTGCAACAAATCCTTGGTCTGTGCTTCAGACGTGCAGTGCACAAGAAAAGATTACGCACACCAAGAAAGATCAATGTTTGAGGGATCATCCTTTGAAGGACCAAAGTGCGATCAAGATAACCAAGACAAGAAAGAGAGACGAGAAACCACGACAAGAGGAACCTCCTTGCCGGGCATGCAAGCTCGGCAAGGCTGGGTTTGCCTGAAGCAGTCCCAAGGACACCCCGACAGCCTACTAGGGCTCACGGAGGCATGCCACTCCACCGCTTCCACCTCATCACGACACACGCCATTGATCAGCACGGTGTCAAGCCACAAGGTGATTAAGGGGCTGTTGTTCACACATGGCGGCCACTTCCTACAAAAATGCCTTCAAAGCGACACTGCCCCGAGACGTGTCAAGCAAGCACGGTCAGCGTAATCAGCCCAATCAGGCTCCGGGCAAGCTGTGATGTGATGTTGAGTGGCGATTTAATGTGCTCTACTAGCCTGCAGAATTAGGTATGATAGCACTGCTTGCTATCTAATCAGATGTAATGACTGATTTTCCATCGGGTGACCCTTGATCATAGAAAGGGTGGCTGATCCGCACTCTCTCGACTCATACGCCAGAGCCACTTTCACTCAAGGCAACCCGCGCAAGTGCCAAGGCCACCACCATGGTTCCACCATCAATCCACGAAAGCAGGAGTAGGGTTTTACGCCACATGGTGGCCCGAACTCGTAAAACTTCCAATGTGATCATTGCTCGCCGAACCGTAAGATGCTCATGGCCTCATAGGTGGCCGTGGTTTCCATGACATCTTTGGCGCGCTAGGTAGGGGATGACTTGCGCACCAAAAGCATGAACAATGCGCCATCTTCATCGCCATTTTCATCATTGATGGCTCCATCACCGTGGCTCCCAAGAAGAAGTCTGTGTCAGAGCTCACCCGTCCGCTCGAGGGCCTTGTCGGCCGTGGTCTGTTGATTTCGGTTCCGCAAACCCTTAAGGTTCAACTCGGGGTACACACGAAGATCTTCTCCTCACCGATTCAGGGCCCAAAACCTCCGTCAAGCTAACACAATGAACAACACAAGGGACACGAGGTTTATACTGTTCGGCCACTGCTAGGTGTAATACCCTAATCCAAAGTGTGGTGTGGTGGATTGCCTGGGATGATGATGAACAAGACAGAGAAAGAACAGCCTCATGAGGGGTGTTCTTGAGCTGGTGCAAGAGTTCTACTAGGGAAGGATTCGATGCTCTCTCCCGGCTCGGGTGAGCTCTCCCCTTTCTACTATGGTGGCTATCTCTATTTATAGAGGCCCCGTCCTCTTCCCAAATATTGAGCGGAAGGAGCCAACAACCACCATTTTAAAGGGGAACAGCTAGGACAAGCTATCATGACTAAAGTTGGTCTTCGACCGCCAAAGGCACGGGCGATGACGCGCCTTTGGGCTCCATGGTGATCTCCGTCCCCGCCTCGCTGGTCTTGGTCTCGCGAACCGATATTGAAACATTTACTTGATGCCCTAGATTGCGGCTCAGGCTTGCCCTTTGCACCAGAGAGGAAACAAGGACAATGCGCAGGCTGGGGCCCGCTGTTTTGATCGTCATGGCTTGCGCCATGAGCACTTCGTGAGGTACTACTTTCCTTGATCTCTTCGCCTCGCGAAGCTCGCTCGGTGAGGCCGCCTGCAGGAGGCCTGCTGCCTTCGCGAGGGTCTTGAACTTGGGTTGATGAAGATGGGCCGATCGCCATCACTGATTCACGCCACAGCCGCAGTGTAGTTATGGGGACCCCTGCTCCTGCAACACCGACAGATCCCCGCGCAAATGCGCGCCGGACTTGTCTTAGCAGCAGCCAAAGGGCAAGTGCGGAACGCCAGGCCCCAACAGCCTACGGCCTTGTTCGCCGTGGTGCCGTTGATTGAACGGGGCATCTCCACTTCCTATGCTGCCTCGCAATCGCCCGACGGACGAGTCCCTCGCTGCATGCAAAAGAGTCATCATTACCGTGATCGTGGAGGTCGGCGGTGGCCTCCCTTGGGCTATAAATGTGGAGGGCGAAGGCCCCGCTGCACATCTCCCTCTCCCCGCCGCTTCTTGTTCCTCCTGTTCGTTGTTTGCCACGCCCCATGGTGCCCGCGAAAAGGTTCTCAGCCACGAAAGGGGAAGGCTCGCCAGAAGGGCTCGCCTCTCCGCCCAAGCGTGGCCGTGATCGCACTCCACAGGCACCCCACGACTCCCGCAGCAGCTCCTCGTGCCCGCGTTCTGACCTTCGATGGTGATGGCCACCCGGTCGGTGGAGGAACGCTTGTCGTGATTGCGCGCCTACCGCCAGGCTTTCACTTGGCGAGGTGCGCCGGAGTTCGTCAGATGGTCGGCAGACCGCCGGCAATCGGCTCCAGCCTCCCGCTTCTTGCCGACGAATCGCCAACCGATGGCCCCGGCGTGTTCGCTGCAGCCTATGGCTGCTGTAGCAGGCTTCCGGTCGTGGTGGAGAACTACGCCATCGGGAACGTGGCTCGCCCGAGGCTGGCAGACGCTTGTCGCTGCAGGGTCGGGCCGGGCGTGCACCTCCACTTCAAGTTTGATGGCTACGCGAACCTCTATGTGAGGGTGTTCGAGAAGATGGCCGCCATGTTGGCTGCTTCCTCAAGACGATGACGCCGACGAGGTGCTTGGCCTTGGCGACGGCCAGGACGAGGGTGAAGGCGAACTCGCCATCGCAAGGCCCGCAGCTCGCCGAGCTTCAGCGCCTTCACGGTGACAGCCCTCCAGAGTGGCCGCGATCATCCACCACGCTGCTGCGCCTGCTCGAGGGTGGTAGCGGGTCTCCTGTCGCAGCGCCGTGAAGCTGCAGGCGGAGTCTCGATTGAGCCTGGAGGACAAGGCCGATCCTCCTCGCGAGCTGTCACAAGGCGCCTGCTTTTGTTTTTCTCCTTTTCCTACATTGAGAGAGAGAGAGAAGTATGGAGCCCCGTGGGGGCGTGCAACAAACTATGGTCCCTAATTATTGTGCTATTTTATTGTCCCTGTGCTGTGTTATGGTGTTGCGGTCATGTGCTTGCGCGTAGGAACAACTTAGCTCTGGATGTTTGCTGTAGTTTCTGCCTCGCGAGGTACTTGCCCGACACCTCGCCGGGCACCTTTAGGTCTGCAAAGATCAATTGGGGGAATAGTTTTCAAACCTTGGTCACGAGGGTTGCCAGCTTAGGCCCGGCGCTTAGGTCGGACGCCTGTGGGCATAGACCGAGGTGCAGAACACCCGGATCCGATGCGCCTGTGTTCCGCCATTATTCGCTCTTGCATGTCATGTGCTTATGTGTTGCACTTTGCCATGTCATCATATGCATTTCATATCATGTCATCATGTGCATTTCATTTTGCATACATGTTCGCCTCATGCTTCCGAGCCTTTTCTCCGCTGTCTGCTTTTGCAATCCGCGCCCTATGTCATCCGCGCCCCTCTTCTCTTTTTCATGTGCGGGTATTAAACTATCTCCAATGGCCTAAGGTTTGCAAGCGGCCTTGGTATAGCACCGTAGACCGCTGCAAGTTTCGTGCCATTTGGAGGTCGTTATACTCCAACGTTAACCGGTAACCGCAAAGCCCTCTTTTGTTGCAGCCCAACACCCTTCAAAAGTGGCCCAAACCCACCAAACTCCCTCCATGCTATCGGTCGCTCGATCACGATCGCGTGGCAAAACCGCACCTCATTTGACTCTCCTAGCTCCTCTACCTATAAATATGTGCCCTCCCAAATTCCGCAGTCCAAACCCTATTTTTCCTCTCACACATCGGACATGTCCGACTGCCGGACACGCCCAGCCGCCACGCCGCCGGACTAATCTGCGCCACGCCACCCCGCCGCTAGGCCCAACCGGCGCCACAGTGGCACTCAGTTCTCCTCACACAGGTCTCATGGATCTGGATTGGCTCATGAGCTCTGCATGCTCTGCTCACTGCACACACACTGCTGCCCATGCTGCCACTCACAGATCCGCGCCGTTGCTCCACACAGCGACGCCATTCGCCTATTGCCGGCCGCCACAGAATCTGCTGCAGACGCTGCCAGAGCTTGCCATTGCCACATACCAGATCTGGCTCGCTTCACACAGATCTCGCCGGAGCTCTGCCCTGGCGCCTTCTTCGCTTCCGCCGCGCAAGCCGACGCCTGCCGCTCCTCGCTGATCCGCCGATCCGCGAGATCCGCCCGATCCGCTTCTCCGCATCCTCGACTTTCGCCGCCATCCCCGCTGCCTCCGCAGAAACTCCGACGAACTCAGAACTCGTGTAACTTCAGGTTGCCCCGAATTTCGCTAAGTCCTCGCTTATAAATTTTGTTGCATTTTCATATCATCACATCTCTGCATCCGTAGTCTGCTTTTGCCGATAATATGTCAAATTGTTCGCCTCGACGAGTACATCATTTCATTCCATTGCATTATTTTCATTTGAGTTCATCTTGATGCCCGAAATGCTGTTGGAAGAAGGCTTCAGATCGTTAGTTTCTAATCTTATCACTCGAGCTCTTTTGTCATATTTGCCATGATTTGTGTGTGCATCCTTTGAGTATGAGATCTACATGAATGTTGGACTAGGCCATGCCATCTTTCCAGAGGTGTTGACTATGTATTTTTGTGAGTTGTGTGCTGAGTGTATCAAGCTTGTAAAGTAGGGTAGTTGTCTTGTTGCTTTGCAGATGATTATTTTGATGCCATGTTAACATGCTTCTAGTTATCATTCTATGCATAATCTGGAGATGCCCTATAAACATGTTTTGATACACAAGTCATGCTCTATCCATTAATGCCCTTGGTTACAATTATAGCCTGCTGGAACATGTTCATTTCTTGCTCCAAAGTTGCTTGAAAATGTTTCCTCATGATTGTTTGCATGAGATTCAATTTTCACGAGGTCGCTAGAAGTTGATCCGTGTATGCTATGACCTTGCTCTTGCCTTGCTTAGCTTCATAAACATGCCTTCTTACTGTTGGTTGCCTTGCCATGCCATGTATTGCTCTGTAGTGAGTGGTTCAAGCTCACGAACATGCCTACTAATCGTTGTTCCTGCCATGTTTAAATCTGTAATAAAACTTGCCATGTTTACATGGGTGCCATCATGTTTTCTATGCCTTTTGGCTTATGGTCAGTAAGGGACTATTGATATATGCTTTGAGTAGTTTCATGCCATGCCTTTGTTTTCCATGATATGTTCCTGTAACATGTTGTTTGATAGCTCTAAGCATTGCATCCCGATGTTATTTCAGTAAAGTCTAAATTGTTATTACTTGCAATATCTCCATGTCGCTTTTGAGCATGTTCTAGTTGTTTCGGAGATAGCTCAGTGTTCATGTTTTGTTATGCTTTACGTGTACTTCATGCCCATGCCTTTTGTTATTATGTTGGGGTGCTGTAGCATATTGTTTTGATGCTTGTAAGATGCCTAGTTGTCGTTATGGACCGATTGTTGCTATGACTTGTATAGTGTGCATGTGTTGCCCTGCTGTTCGCTTTTGAGTGTGCTCTATATGAAACTTGCTTGTTTTTGCATGTAGTTCCATATTATCATGTTGCATCCTTGTTTTGGTGTGTTTGCTTGATGTTTGGGTGCATTTTGCATCAATGCCATGTTTAACTTGTTTTGCTCATATCTTTAGCCCGTAGTCTTAATCTAATGAACTTTATATGTAACTTGACTAGAATTTCTGTAGATCATTTGGTGCATCTTAACTTGCTGTTTAACAACTTGAACATAATGTTTATTCAGTTCTGGACCAATTTTAAATATGCATATGAGGACTTAAATTGTGATATGTTGTTCCGGCCTCATTTAAACTTGCCTTGATGTATGCTTTGTTTGCATCATCTTTTGCCATGAATAGCTTCATGTAGCTTGGTCATGCATCATGCTTGTTGTGCATCATGTCATGTTCATGTGGTTTTTACCATGTTGTGGCTTCTTCTCGATAGTTCCTGCTTGTTGAGATCGTGAGGATTGCTCGCCTTCGGTTGGTTCGGCTTCATCCGCTCATCTTCTTCATGGACTCGTTCTTCTTCCTTATGGGATTTCGGCAAGATGACCGCTACCTCGATCTCACTACTATCATTGCTATGCTAGTTGCCTCGTTCTTTTCGCTATGCTGCGCTACCTATTAACCTGCTTGTCCAGCCATCCCATATTGCCATGAACCCCTAACCTTGACACCATTCCTATGCAAACCATTGGGCTATGTTACCGCTTTTTGCCCCTCTTATAGCCCTTAGTTGCGGTGAAGTTGAAGATTTCTCCATGGTGGACAGGATTTTGTTGGGATATCACAATATCTCTTATATTATTAATGCATCTATATACTTGGTAAAGGGTGGAAGGCTCGGCCTTATGCCCGGTGTTTTGTTCCACTTTGCCGCTTCTAGTTTCCGCCATACCGTGTTATGTTCCCGGATTTTGCGCCCCTTACGCGGTCGGGTGATTTATGGGACCCCCGACAGCTTTTTGAATAAAACTTGTCCAAAGAAGGCCCAACATTGACTTTTACCATTTGCCTCACCACCACCTATTTTTTCCTTGGGAGTCGCTTCTCGAGGGTCATCTTTATTTCAGCCCCCTTGCTTGTCTAAGTGTTGGTCCGAACCGAGTCACCATCCACCTGGGCAACTCGAGGGCTGGTTTTACTCAGCCTGCCTCATCCGGGTTCTTCGAGAACTAGCAGCCCATCGGGATTGTTTCCAAGACGGGCGGTCTTGCTGGTCTTGTTTTACCATTGTTAAAATGTCTTGATGTACCGGATACCGAGTCCGATCGAGGTTCGGGTGAAGGTCTATTCCTTCGATGATCGCGAGAGCTTGTTGGGGGTTGGGACACCCCAGGGTATAAACTTTAGAGCCGCTCCGGTTATGTGGCGATGGGAATTTGTTAATGTCCTTGTAGATAACTTGACACTTGATCCCAATTAAAACCATCAACCGAGTGTAGTGTGATGGTCTCTTCCGGAGTCCGGAAGTGAACACGGTTTCGGGTTATGTTTGACGAAGTAGGTGTTCATCACCTTTGATCATTGCTAGCTTCCCCTTCTCGCTTGTTTCTTCGCCTTTATTTATGCTTGGTTAGCCACCATATTATGCTTGGCCGATGCAACCTCACCAATTACCCCCTTCCTTTCCCATTGCTTTTTTTAGTCTTGATACCCATGGTAATGGGATTGTTGAGTCCTCGTGGCTCACCAGATACTTCCAAAACCAGGTTTGGTGCCTATGTTATCGAAAGGGTGACGCAACCAAGCTCAAGGAGGAGCTTCTGAAGATCTTGCCCTTTGTGTTGTTTTCGTTCTAGTTGATCAAGAGGGAGCCCAGCTGGGTCGATCGGGACCTTTTGTCGATTTGGGGTTCTTTTTTATTTTGGTTCCGTAGTCGGACCTTGATTGTATCTCGATGATGTAATGCTTTATTCATGTAATTGTGTGAAGTGGCATTGGCCAACTATGTATCTCTTTCCCTTTGTATTACGGTTGTGTGAAGATTACCTCACCATAATTGCTTTCAATGCGTTATGCCTCTAAGTCGGCTTCACACGGGGAGATATAGCCGATCGGGGCGCATGTTGGTAATCGAGCCATCCCCGACCTTAGGAGCCCCATTGCTTGATCGCTTTTAGCGGCCGAGGTGTCTAGAAAATGTTTTGAGTCCGGATTATATATATCGGAGAGTTTAGAATTTTTTTACTCCCCAAACCCTTCGACCTTCCGGTGAGGTATCCCGACGAGGTTTTGACTCTTCTTCTCAAATTTCACTAAAAAAATTTTTAGGATCACGCTGGTATCTTAGAATCGTTCGATGGTTTTATGATGACAACATTGTCTTGGTTGCCTCCCCGTCATTTAGGGTTGTGGCGTTGTCCCGGGAGTTGAGCCTGAGGTGTTGTTGCCATAATTTTATCGCTGCAGTTCGAATACCCGAGTTTAGAACCGACATCGAAAATCTTTTTATGCAGTTGTTGGTGAGATAACCCCGCTAACCCAAAGATCGAGGTGAGTACGGGAGTACCATGACTTGTATAACGGATGCTTTTCCAAGGTTGAGGTAGACGATTTGGTTTTTGGTTATGTTGAAGGATGGATACAATGGATGTAGGGATTGTTAGCTTGGTGAGATATATATTGCTCCTGTATCCCCAACACCAGATTGCAAACCGTAAAGTTTCGGGAGTTTTATAGGGGAATTCAAGTAGCTTTAGGATATTTTCCACGGATGTATGATATGAAATTGGGGTTCGACGCCTAGTGGTCCGCCTATTCACGGTTGGTTTTAGTTGGTCCGAGGTTTAAAGAGTCCTTGGCGCCACTGGGACGCTTTGATGTCATGTGCACGCCTTGTACATGATGGTGCAGACGATTGAGCCCGTAGGCCCCACCACTAAAAATTTCGGACAAATTCTCTATCATATGTTTGTTCCGCTTATTCTAAAGCCAGTCCTTTGTTTTTGTTTTGGGTTGTGGTATTCGAGTTGCTTCAATGTCAAATGTTGAATCCATACCTTTCCTAAACGGTGTTCTCATATTTCTATGTAATACTAATCCTTTTGATTCCAACCGTGTGCTTTCTTCAAGTGGATCCCATCATTCTTCCCATCCGCAAGATCAATTCTAAGTTTTTCAACGGTGTTTGTTTCATCCGCCCAAGTTGCCTTTGTTTTTCCCCCCACCCACCCTTTTTTCCTCAAGGACAGATTTCTTAATCAAGTATCCATTTATTCATGTGAAGTTTTTTCCATTTTTTCCATCAATGTTCTTATCCGGTGATTTCCCATGAAGATGCTCAACAACTTCAAGTTCATCATCCTTCATTGTTGTTTTTCTCCGTGGATCCTATTCAAGCTTTCGATATTCATCATATTCTTTTTCCTCGCTTTCAATGCTTTCATACCTGCACCTCATTATCATTCTACTTCCGCTATTTGTTATTCCGAGTGCTCAAGATATCTTGAAGACTTGTGTTTCAATTCTCAATCCTTCAAGATATTTCGAGGTTCTTATCTCATTCAAGTCATTTAATTCAACCGTGCAATCTCACTTTTAAAATCAAATCTTTCCAACGGTGTTTTTTTGAGGGACCTAACCCCGGTTTTTTTCCGTGATCTTACCCGACTCTTCTATTTTCCCGAGCTATCCTAAATTCTTCTCCAAGTTTGACGAAGAATGAGTTATCATCACCAAATGCTTTTCTCCAACATCTTTCAAATTTTTTCATGGTTGGCTCAACCTCTTCGCTTTTGATTCTTACTTGTGCCTCAATAATTTCTGGTGGTGTTTCTCGTCCCTTTTCATCATTTGAAGACCGAAGAAGGATTTCTTTAATCTTGCTCCATTCTCTTCAAGATTCATGGTGCTAGCTTGTTGCCATCCTCTCATAATTTTTTTTGTGAGAATTCTTTTCTTACCATCCGGAGTATTTCTTGAGTTGTTTCCATTTCTTCCTCCGGCCATCATGTCATAATTCTTCATTCTCACTGTAGCTACCGCTTCAAATCTTACCGTGATGCACCCTTACTTCGATCATTTTCAATTCTTATGGTGATTCGCTCAAGATTTCACCTCTTTCATCATTTAATTCATTCGTTTCTTTCCAATCCTACCGTGGTTCGTTAAGACCTTCTCAAGTTTGCGCTTATATCTATCTTAATCCTTTCTACGAGAATAAGTAGTATGCCAAACCGCTGATTGTCATCAATTTAATTGGTGAAGGATAAGCATAACATAATTTTATTCTTGTTCATCCAAGTGATTAATTCTTAATTTCGGAGACCCATCTAAATCATTGCAAGGATTCACCTTGTGTTTTCAACTTCTTTTCTTTCTATCATCCTTTTGTTTTAAGAGTTATTCATGGAGGCTCAACATGACGGTTCGCAAGGATTCCTTTCACTCGATTTGTTCTTCAAGCTTGAAGTTATGATCCGCCAAGCTATATTTAAAATAAACATGGTGCTCAACACATGTTTTGTTTTGAGGAGCTCAAGTATTCTTCATCTTGCATTTCAAGTGCAATTTTTTCTACCTTATATTTTGAGGTGGTATTATATCATTCGTGACAATTTCCATTCATGTTTTATGATTCACATGTTGTCAAGAATGAGGTATTTAAACCCATCAATCTTTCATTGGAGTTATCTTGGGTTATATTTCACCTAAAGCTTTCCCAAGGATTGTTGCTATTTATGGTGCTAATAAATGACCCAAGTTCTTCATTTGTCCTCCCGTGAAATAAGTTTTCGCCTCCTTGTTGATATCAATCCAATCAATTGTTTCCATTAGTCCGGTCACCTCATCATTTTGAGATGTTTCCATAAGCCCACTACAAGTTTGTTCTTTTCGTTGGGTTTTCCAACAACTCCGCTCGATTCTTCTTTGCAAGGATGCTTTAAGCTCATTTGTGGCGAATTTGGCATTTTCTCCACATTCTGTTATTCCTATGATCTATCTTCTATTCTTTCTTCCGGAGGCTTTGTGATGTTGCTCTTTTCACTCATCATCCCGATTGTGAGGATCGTTTCTTTCCTTGCTTATCCATTTAACCGAGTGTTGTGTCATCCCTTCAAGTGCTTTTCATCTTATCAAGTTTTTCCTTCTTCCCGGGGGTTCCCCAAATTATTTCAATCTTCTTCCTCTCCCATCTTGTTTTAACGGGGGTTTTAATTTTTTTCCTTTAAATTTTTTTTTTAACCCTTTGGTTTTTCCCCCCTTTTTCCCTTTTTTACCGGATTGTTAGCAATATCGCTCATCTCTCTTTTTTCTTTTAAATTGCTCGACCTCTCAAGGTTCATGGTTTCACCTTTAAAAAAAAATTTTTTCCTTTTTTCCCTTTCCCTTTTCCCCGGGAAATTCCGGGGCCCCCGGGGGGGGTTAAACCCCCCCCCCTTGGCCCCTTTTTTTTTGGGTTTTTGGTTTTTCCTGTTTTTTTTAATTTTTCATTTTTTTTTTTTTTCCCCTTTTTCCCCTTTTTCCCCCCTTTTTTTTGGGCCCTTTAACCCGCCCCCCCTTTTTTTTTTTTTTCTTTCCGGGGGTTTTTTGGGGTTTTTTTGGGCCCCTTTTTCCCCCCTTTAAGGTTTTAATTTAAGGGGGCCCCCCCTTTTTAAAACCCCCCTTTTTAAAGGGCCCAAAACCCCCAAAACCCCCAAAAAACCCCCCCCAGTTGGGGCCCAAAACCCAAGGGGAAACCCCCCTTTCCTTTTTCCCCCCCCAAAATTTTCCCCCCAAAATTTTTTTAAACCCCCCCCAAACCCCCCCAAACCGGCCCCCCCCGGCCACGCCCCTTCCCGGGCCCCCCAACCCCCGCCTTTTCCCGCTGGCCCGGCCTTTCCCCTTTTGGGGGGGGTTTTTTTGGCCCTTTTTCCCCCCTTTCCCCCGGGGCCCCTCCAACTTTTTCCCCCCCCTTTTTCCCCGGGGCCCCCCCAAAAACCCCCAAACCCCGGGGGGGCCCCCAATTAAGCCCGGGCCCCTTTTGGGAACCCCGGGGGCCCCCGGGCCTTTTCCCCCCCCCCGCCCTTTTCCCCTCGCCGGCCCCCCGGGGCCCCCCCCCTTTTCCCCCCCCTTCCCCCCCTTCCCCGGCCCCGGGGAAACCCCCCCAAAAAATTGGGTTCCCCTTTTCCCCAATTTCCCTTTTTTTTTTTTTTTTTCCCATCCAAATTTTTTTTTTTTTTTTAAAATTTTTTAAAATTCCATTTTCATTTTTTGGTTTTTCTTTTTAAAATTTTAAAAGGTTTGGGGCCAAATTTTAGTTTAGTTTTTTTTTCCTTTTTTTTTGCCCTTTTTTTAAATCCGGGGCTAAAAATTTTTAAGGGTTTTTAAATTTTTTTGTTTTTTTTTTTGGGGGTTGTTTTGGGGTTTTTTCCGTTTTGTTAAAAAATTTTTTTTTAAATTTTTTAATTTTTTTTTTTATAAACAAGTTTTGTTCCCAATTCATGCCCTTTTAAAATTTTTAAAAACCTTTTCCCCTTTTTCTTGGTTTTTAAAATTGTTTCCCAAGATTTTTTAAAATTTTTAAAGGGTCCGGGGCCTTCCTTTTTCCCTTTTTTAAAAACCCTTTCCTTTTTTTTTCCCCTTTTTTTAGTGGTTTCCCCTAACCCTCCAAATTTTTTCCCTTTTTTTTAAAAACCCTTTTTTTGGGCCCTTTTTTTTTTTTTTTGGGGTAAGGGAAAATTAATTTTTTTTTTCCCCTTTTTTGTTTGAATTTTTTTTTTTTTTTCCCGCATTTTTTTTTTTTAAATTGAAATTTTTTAATTCCCAAATTCCTTTTTTGGCGTTTTTGGGGGGTTTTTGTTTTTTTTTTTTTTTCCCCCTTTGTTTTTTTTTTGGGGGGTTTGTTTTTTTTTTTTTTTAACCTTTTGGGGTTTTTTGGGTTTTGGTTTTGTTTGCTTTTTTTTTTGGGTTTTTTTTTTTGTTTTTTTTTTAATTTTTTTGGGTTTTGTTTTTTTTTGCTTTTGTTTTGCCTTTTAACCCTTTTTTTAATTTTTTCCTTTCTTTTGGAATTTAAAAAATTTTAAATTTTTAAAATTTGGTAATCTTTTTTTTAAAAAAAATTTTTCAAAAATTTTTTTTTTTTGAAAATTTTGGGGAATTTTTTTGGAATTTTTTGCCTTTTTAAATTTTTTTTTTTTTGAAACTTTTAAAACCTTTTAAAAATTTTTTTTTTTTTTTGGGTTGTTTAATTTTTTTTCCCTTTTTTTTCCCCTTTTTCCCGGGGTTGGTCGGGGTTTTGGTTCGGCCTTCTTGGTTCCTTCTTCCCCTTCTTTTTTTTGGGTTTTTCCGGATTTCCGCAAAGGACCCCCCCTTTTCCTAATTTTGCCCGTTTTTGCCCGTTTCCTTTTTACCTTTCCCCTTTCCCTTTTCCCCCCCAATTTTAAACCCAAAACCCAATTTTTTTCCCTTTTTTTTCCCCTTTTTTAAATTTTTTTTAAATTTTTTTTGGGTTTTGGGGATTTTCCCCAAAAATTTTTTAATTTTAAATTTTAAAAGGGGGGGGGTTTCCCTTTTTTTTTTCCCCTCTTGGCCCCAAAATTTTTTTCCCGGGTTTTTCCCCCCTTTAAGGGGGGAAACCCCAAAAACCCAAAAAACCCAAAGGCCCAAAATTTTTTCCCCCCTTCCCCCCTTTTTTTCCTTGGGGTCCTTTTAACCCCCCCCCCCTTTTTTTTGGGGGGCCCCCCTCCCCCCGGGGGTTTTAAGGGGTTTTCTCAATTTCCTCCCGGGGTTGGAAATTATTGGGACCCCTTTTTCCGTGGGGGTTTTCCTTTTTTTTCCTTTTAAATTTGAAAGGGAACCCCAAATTTTTGGGGGGTTTTTCGGGGGGGGGGTTTTTAAAACCCCCCTTTTTTGGGGGGGTTTTTAATGTTTTGGGAAATTTTAATTTCCCAATTAAAAGCCCCCAAAAAAAGGTCCCGGGGGCCGGGTTTTGGGGGGAAAAACGGTTTGGGTTTTTTACCTTTAAACCCCCCCTTTTTGCTTTTTCCGTTTTTTTTTTTCCCCTTTATTTTTGTTAAAAACCCCTTTCCTTTCCCCCTTTCCCAAACCCCCTTTTTTTATTTTTTGGGCCCGGTTGGGGCCCCGGTTTCCAAACCTTTTTCCCTTTTAAAATTTGTTAAAAATAAGGAAAACCCCAAAGGAACCCCGGTTTTTCCCTTTTTTTTTGGGGGGGGGGGGAAGGGGGGTTTTTTTTTTTTTTATTTTTCCCCCTTTTTTTGGGTTTTTTTTTTTTTTGAATTGGGGGGAAATTTTCCCTTTTTTTTTCCTTTTTTAAATTTTTTTTTTTTCCTTTTTTTAAGGGGCTTAAGGGGAAAAGGGGGCCCCGGGGGAATGGCCCCCCAAAGGAGCCCCCTTAAACCCGGGGGGGGGGGGGTTTTTCCGGGTTTTTAAAAAAGGGAGGAAAAACCCCAAAAAATTTGGGGAGGGGCCCAAAAAATTTGAACCCTTTTTAAAAATTTTAAAAAAAAACCCGGGAAATTTAAAAGGGGGGAAAATTTTTTTTTAATTTGGGGTTTGGCTGGGGGGGAGGCCCAGGGGGTTTAATTTTGGGTTTCCCCCAAACCCATTTTGGGGAAAAAACCTTTAAGGGCCGGGGTTTTAAGGCCCCCGGGGGGTGGTTTAAATTTTTTGGGTTTTCCCTTTTTAAGGGTTTTTTTTTTGGGGAAAAAGGGGGGTTTTTTAAAAATTGTTTAACCCCCCCGGGTTCCAAACCCTTTGGGTTTTAAAAAAAAAGGGGCCCCCCCGAAAATTTTTTTGGGGGCCCCCCGGGGGCCCCTTTCCCGGGGTTTGGGGTTTTGGGTTTAAAAGGCCCGGGGTTCCCTTTCCGGAAGTTGGGCCTTCCAAATTTTCCCCAAAGGCGAGCTGGACAAAAGCCAAAACAAAGAACTAGGGGGGAGGAAGAAACAACACTAGAAGCAACTTCAATAAAAGTTCAAACAAGGAGAGGCCAATCGGAAAGTGACAAGCCATGTCCGCACCTAGTCTAGTCTTCATGTCTCACCAAGGGAGCTTGTCCATTGGCATGGGTGGAGCCCCGAGGCCCGGGCGGCACTGAGACTGGGTGTGTACATCCCCAACTCATTGTTACGAGAGTTCATCGGCGAGCTTCAGAGGCACTAGGCCTTCTTCATAGGCACTGGCCTTTTTGGGGCGGTGAGTTCACAGACTGGCCTTGTTTACGGCACGGCCTTTCTTCATAGGCACCGCTTTCTTCACAAGCACTGGCCTTACTTGTTGGACCTTGAGGTGCTGAATGTTCCAAGTGTTTGGGACAGCACCCCTCCGGGTCTCAGGCGGGTGAGGTATGGAAACATGAAAACCTTGAACGGGCCCTCCCACATGGGCGAGCTTGGCATCCCTTCCCCGAGAGCACCTCCTAGCACGATGTCACCTACCTCAAGAGTCCGGGGATGGTGGCAATGATATGCCGCAGCGCCGCCGGACTCGTCGAAAGGGCCTCGACAAGGTTCCTCCCTAGCACAAGGTCCAACCATGGCGCCCCATGTTCATCAAATGCTAGGACCTGGAGCGAAGGATCGACCCGTGAGGGAGGACCGCCCTTACCAAGACGAGGAAGAACGGGTCTCGCCAAGACTTGGTGGCGGTACTACGGATGGACCACAACACGGATGGAGCTCATCGACCAGCCCCTGCCCCCCAGCCTTTTCTTGAAGGTCCTGGTTTTGAGGCCTTTCAGACCTCCTTGGCCTCGACCTGGCTGTTATTTTGGGGCTGCGCCACCGCTGCAGGATCTACGCCCAAGGTTAGCACAATATGTTTTGAAGAGGTTGCTAGTGAACTGTGAACCCTGTCCATGATGATGCTTAGGGACCTAATCGGCTCACGAGGCCCTTGATGAATTGGACTGCAGAACAAGCCGGGATGGTGCGGACGGCTTCCACCTCCGCCCACTTCGTGAACATGTCGATGGCGACGAGAGGTAGCGGTAGCCCGAGGCGCCCGAGGAATGGGTCCAAGATATCCAACCCCGCACGAATGGCCATGATAGTGCGAAGGTTCAGGCCCCGAGCTAGCCGATGGGTCTGCTGGCATGGAATTGTCGCGAATCCTTCAACAACTCGAAAGGGCTGAGTGCCGGGCCAATAGAACCCTGTCACATCCCTAGTTTTGGTATGACCTAGACTAGCTAGTGATTTGTGCATCATGTTTAAATTCCATTTAAATTTGAAATGAGGATTTATGAACCCTCGTAATCATCTATGGAAATGACCCAAATAAAAATTGCTCCAAAAGGATCCAAGAAAATGCTCATGTTGTTCCTCCAAAATATTGGGTAGATAAAAATCAAACCAATATTTTTAGAAGCTCAATATTTATTTTCCATTTGGAATTAATGCATAAATATATGCATTGAAATATATTAGTTATATATATTAATATATGCCCAAAAATTATGCCACTTGTTGGGGAGCTCGAATATTTCCACTAGCCCCCTGCAAATTTGGCATAGAAATAAAATGATTTAGTATTTTAAACTAAATCAAAACAAATTACGAAAACGAAAACAAAAATGAAATAAAGAGGATCTTACCTGGTCATCAGGCAGGCATGTGCACCAAAGAATCCAACAGCGCCCACCACCTGCCTTCCTTCCCTCTTCCTCGCCTAAAGTGCGTTCGCCAAGCCCGCAGCCGGCCACCTCCTCCCTCCCTACCGCCTATCCTCCCCGGTCGCCGATGGCCCGGACGACGCCACGCGACGCCCGCCTTCTCTCTCATTCCTTCCTTCTCGTTCTTTTCCGACCCTCAACGCGCTAGTCGCCACCGCCGCCGAGCAGAAGCCACCGCGCTCGAGAGCATCTCGAGCTGCCCCGAGCTCCGCCTTGCCGTCTCGCCCTTCCGCTTAAGCCGCAAGACGCGGAAGCCTGAGAGCCGCTATCCGCTTTTCACCTCGCGCTGAGATCGCTTCGCCCCCGCCTGCCTCTAGCGTTTCGGCCACACGAGCAAACCCCGGAGCCTCCGAGCCCCGCCATCTTCCCTTTCCCGGCCTTCGCTTTCTAGCCCCTTTTTATCAGACGAGCCGGCTCACTGCTGAGCTGCCGCCGGTGACATTCGGCGACCCTGGGCCACCCCACCATGCCCAACAGCCTTGTGAGCTCAGCAGAGGCCCTAGGAGGCAAGAGCCATGCTCGAGCCTGAGACTGACCTCCTCTCGGCCGAACTCCCGCCACGCCAGGTCGATGCCTGCCGCCTCCGCCCACCCCACGGCCTCCCGGGATCCATTGGATGGCCAAGCCGGCATCGCAGGTGGTCTCCGCACACGCTTGGTCCCGGAGGGCGATTGAGCCCCCGGCCTCGCTCATCAAGTCGCCGGGTTAGCCGGCTGACTGGTTTGACCTCTGTACCGTGGTTTGACCACCCTGTCATCGACGCGGCCAGCCTCTAATTAAACAAGTTTAGGTTTAATTTAATTAAGATTAGCCACAGCCATCGACACATGGGTCCCACTGGTCGGTTTGACCGACCTGCCGCTGACCACGACCACCCGGACGATTTATTCATTTTCTGGATTTAAATTAATCAGAAATTCCAAAATGTTCAAAACTTCAAAATTCATATCAATTCAACCGTAGCTCGAAAATAATTTATATATGGAAAATTATCAAAAAATGCAATCCTTCTATCTGTACCTGTTTCATGCATGAAAACCAAGTTATACCTGCTCTACAAGTGAAACACTATAATGGCTTATATAAAGAGCTTATTTTGAGATGCATTTGAACCTTGGTTCAAATGGACTTCAAACCAAATGAATACTAGTTGCATTAGCTCAAACAGCATCACATCTTCATGCCATGTTCATGCATCATATTGTTGCATATGCTTGTGTATTGATTGTTGGCACTGCTCTTCTCGATAGGTCTTGCTCCGAGACCTCCGAGTACTCCTATGAAGGGCCTCCCTTGTCGATCTACCTGTGCAAGCAAACCCCTTGTTCATTCCGAAAATCCTACTTCTCGCCTTGCCTCGCTTATTACATTAAGACAACAACAACCATCTGCTACCTTGGCTTGGGTAGTTGAACCCATTCCTGCATGACCCATTGCCACAAGAATAGTTGAAACCCACTAGCATGTGTAGGAGTTGATTGAGCCATGTTGTGTTCCTACCGGCTATGCCTGCTATTGCTTAGAGTTGTGTCAGTCTGATTCATTGGGAATGAATTGGAGCAAAGGCTCAGATTTCGCTAGAGTGAACATGTGAACACGATTTGGTAAAGGTGGGGGCCATGGGAGTACATGGGGGTTTCCCACCGAACCGCCCTGCTAACGAAGTTCTATGTATGTTGTCCAATGACTGATACTACCACACATTGAATGCTTATGCCCTCTCGACTTATTAACCAACTTGGTCTCTCCCAGAGTCGCAACTAGTTTCCGTGTTTGTAGGTAGTGCTATTTTTCTACTAAGTGGCACCAGCAGGGGGCTTGGGAAGACTAGGCACACGTGGCCTGGTGTACCGAGTGGCACCGGATGGTGGGCCGGGAACCCCAACACATCGTTAGTCGGAGGACACCCCGCCGGATCTCCTTATGGATGGAACCCCAATAGGCGATAAACCCGGCTAGAGTCTTGTGGTTAGTCGTCATGGCCGACACCTCGCCAAAGCTTTCAAGGTTGCCGAGATACATGACGGTACATGGCGGTAAGTGGCGAGAGCGTGGAAGAAGTACACCCTAGGGTTAACATGATCTATTCAATAGCCGGGTCCGCGGTTATGGACTTTTGGATGCTTACATGGTACATAGACAACTTGAAGTGGATACTATAAAATGCTCAAGACAAGTGTGAGTGCTATGGATGGCCTTCTCAGAGGGAGACGGGATGAATCCATAGTAGTGTTTTGTGGTGATTATTGGACCTGTGGCCTATATCACCTCAAAGAAGCTCCGTAGTCGGAAACAGATAGCCACAGAGTCAAAGCTGGCTTGCGCAACTAAACCCCATATTACCCTCTTGATACAAGTGCATGTATGATAGGATTCGATAAGTCTTTCTGAACCTTTGTACTATGGTGCTTTATTTATGTTTTTGCGGAGACTTCGGTCTTACTAGTGTTCTCGTGGACTTTGACAAGTAGCTTGTACCTCAGCTACCAATCTTGATCGGATGTTGTAGATAGTCGGCCCTTCACCTTTTTTCATTTATAGATGTCTCTGCTTGTAATGCTTCCGCTTTTGTTGGTTGTTTGTGATGGGTCATGTGACCCCTGTTTGCAATAATGCTATGATGGCTCTTCCGATTTTATCTATATGAGTTGTTGAGTTATGTTGTGATGCCATGTTGTAACACACATACTTGCATATTATAGCGTAATGTGTATTGCTATGTGGGATCCGACTATCTAGTTGTTTATCCTTAGTAGCCTCTTATCGGGAAATGTCTCCTAGTGATTCCACCGAGCCATGGTAGGTTGCTACCTCCTGAAACACTTAGGCTGGCCGGCATGTTCCTTCTTCGCTTCGGTTCCGTTCCCTTCGGGAAATGTCACGCGATGAATACCGGAGTCCCAGCTCCGCCACCCGGTTCACCGGAGTTAAGCCCCTGTCCCTAGATTCACTATGAGACCGACACGCTCGATGTCGGGTCATGGATGCCTGCTCCTTAAGTTTGTGCCACTTTGGGTTTAGGACTAGCCATGTCAGCCCGGCCTTATCATATGGATGCTAGCGACACTATCATATACGGGCCAAAAGGCAAAACGGTCCGGCAAAGGTAAGGCCATTGGGGATACCGTATGGAGGGCCAAAGTGATATGAAGTGTTACATGCTAGATCGATGGGCATTGAGTCGTGGTCCGACAGCTTTGGTATCGAGCCCGACCCTTGAGGATTACCAAGCCAAACCGGTCAAGGTTAGTCTAGAAATTTTAGTTATATAAGGGAATTGATTGGGGAAGGAACGAAGGCCTTTTTTACTCCTTATACCTCATGGCCTTCGATCCGAAGTCATCCTATCTTTCTACGGGTTAAGGAACTAGGCTTCTTCCCCTATCAGATCACGTGTTACTACCCCGAGTCCCATAGGATTGGTTGATCTGAGTCATACTCCGGAGTACTTCCTGTAGCCCGATTAGTACTATCTCAAAACTTTGAGTGATGATGTTGAGTATGTTATTACCCCATTTTAGCAGGATGTCTCATTCCAGCATTTTAAGCCGTTATGTTTCGGAATTGCCCTAGGAGTTCGAGAGTTACTAATTCCTTGTCCTACATTCCACCTATAGTAGATGCTGATCCGCCCTGGTTTCGCTTTCAGATGTCACGCTGTTTGTTCCTGTTCGTAGTCAAAACCACGGAGATGGTAGGGATAAGGATCCTCCCGACCAACCTTTGTTGACATAGTTCATGCCGGAGATGGAGAGAAACAAGGTGAGTCTAACCGCTTGTTGGGCCGATTGAGGAGAACACCGCACATCAGTTCAAAGGATCTACAACCATTCATGACTTCATTCGCTTGCACCCACCCACCTTTCATCATTCCATTGAGCCACTTGATGGTATGATCGGTCAGGAGCATCACCCATAAGCTGCGCTCCCGTGAACGAGCTGAAGATGACAAGGTCACCTATGCCACATACCACCCGGAAGGTCCCCTTAGTCTTGGTGGCGGAACTATGAGGCTATGCTTCCAGCGGCCGATTCCTACCTAGAGGGATTTCATTGAGGCTTTTCAAAGCATCACATTCCTCAGCCCTCATCGATCGCAAGAGAGAAGAGTTCGAGCTTCACCCAGAGTAAGATGGCTGTTGATGCTTACGCAGAGAGTTTTAGAACCTCGCCCGCCATGCCATAAAGAGGTGTCCACGGACGCCAAGAAGGTGCGGTTCCTAAGGGTCTCAACCCCAAGTTGCGCCGTGATCTCCACCTTACATCATTGTGATACATTCCAAGCTCTTGTGAACAAGGCCATTAATGCAGAGAACTCAGCTCACTTTACGAGGAGTCTCGGCACACCCTGATTTGGGATCTTCCCGCCCAGCTTCGGACGGATTTGGGTTCCAACTCCCCTTCCCCGGATATTCACCGAGGCCATCTCATGTGGTGCCTCCCACCCAACCCAGATGTTCCACCCCAGGCTCATGGTAACCGCGTTAGTGGGGTCCACATCCAACTTGGACTTGCTTCACATGCGGAAGCCGTGACACTATGCACGGATCGCCTTGCATTACTCCCCCACCGAGAAGTCTCGGCCGTGGTAAGCCATCACGAAGATGATCGTCAAGTCGGCCCCCAACGTGGACGGTGCATCACGCCCAGCTAAAGACGCCATGATGATCCGATGTCGTTCTTGGTACACCTTGTCAATTGTCATCCAAAGATCGGGTTCTTGTTTGATAACCGGAGCATCTCACCCTTCTTTCTCAAGGCTATGCTCATTTGCATGACATTTTTTGTGATATGCCAACTCCACTTGAAATTCAAACCCCGGGTCTAGATGGCAAACCACAAGAATCAGCTATGGTAATGAAATCATTGTTGATAGATTGTATTTTTGCATCACTTGTAGCCCTCAAGTCCTCGATATTAACATCATCTTGGGTATGGACGATGACAGCTCATCATGCCAAGATTGATTGTTACACCAGATCCTTCAGCTTACACACCCATCCGCAAGATAGTCACCGCCTCCACTAGAGTTGCAAAGCGCCCTTATTCCTTAATAGCCTCTTCCGAATTGAAGATATCCCGTAGTCCGTGACTTTCCGGATGTCTTTCAGAAACTGCCAGTGTTCCCCCGAAGAGATGTAGAGTTCGCCATAGATCTTATCCCAGAACCGCCCCAATTTCTAGGAGACCTTACAAATGGCACCCTTAGAACTAGCCGAGCTTAAGAAACAACTTGATGAGTCCTTGCAAAAGGGTTTCATCCATCCTAGTTCATCTCCTTGGCTTGCCCCTCTTCTTCGCAAGAAGAAGGACGGCACGGACCGGATGGTTGTAGATTATCGCCCCAATTCGGGTCACGATAAAGAACAAATATCCGCCTCCCAGATCAACGACCGGATGATCACTCGCGGATCCTCGCCTTTCCACCACCAAATCAAGATCAAACGGGACATCCCCAAGACAACCTTTTGTCACTGTTATGGTCAAGACGAGTACACCGCCATGTCCTTCGGTTCAACCAATGCTCCAGCCACATTCTCCCGCTTGATGAACTCGATCTTCATGGAGTACTTAGATAAATTGCCGGTTTACCTCGATGATATTCTTATTTACTCCAAGAACGAGGAAGAGCATGCCAACATCTTAGACTTGTGTTAGAAAACCTCAAGAGCACCGCTTTTATGCCAAGTTCTCCAAGTGTGAATTTTGTTGCCGTATGACCTACCTAGGCCACGAATATCTAGTAAGGGCATTGCTGTCAATCCCGAGAGAGTTAAGGCCGTTTTGATTGACTCCACCAAACCGTTAAACAAGTTAGAGTTTCCTTGGTCTAGCCACTATTGCGCCTTTTGTTGAAAAACTTCCCAAAGTAGCTAAACCCTCACGGAACTTCTCAAGAAAGATAAAGTTTGAGTGGTCCCCACAAGGAGTACAGCCAGAAACCCAAAAGACGACCGACTTCGCTCCCATACTTGTGCCACCGGATTTAAGAAAGACTTTGTTATTCATCGCGACGCCTCACGACAGGGACTAGGTTGCATTCTTATGCAGATCGCATGTGATTGCCTATGCATCTCGGCGCTTGCATCCACATGAGGAGAATTATCCCACATGATCTAGAGCTTGCAGCCGTAGTCTATGCACTCAAGACCTGGCGACATTCCTTCTTGGTAAACGCTAAGATCTACACCAACCACCGTAGTCTCAAGTATATCTTCACCCAACCAGATTTGAACCTTAGGCAAAGACGTTGGTTGATTTGATCTCAGATTACACTTAGGATTACTTACACCCGTGCAAAGCTAATGCCATGGCTGATGCTCTAAGTCAGAACTTTTGCAACAATCTTATGTTGCAAGAGGGCCAACCACTTCTCCATGAGGAATTTCGTGTTTTCTTCACATTGTCCTCACGGATTCCTTTCTACCTTGGTGGTGAAACCTCCCTCGAGGATCGATCATTATCACCGAAGTTTGATAGGGTGTTATCCGTGATCAAGAGAAACATTAAGAAGGAGTTGGTGGATGTTTTCTATGGATGATCGAGGTGTTGTTTTTTTGAGAATCGCCGGGGTTCCCAAGAATCAACATCTACGACAATTGATTCTTAAGGAGGCGATGAATCTCCTCTCACGATTCATCCCGGTAGTACTAAGATGTATCAGACCCCAGAGGTTCCGTGGACTAGGATGAAGAGAGAAATTGCTCCTTTATTGCTAATTGTGACGCTTTG
Organism: Aegilops speltoides; assembly: GCA_021437245.1. Classification (NCBI taxonomy): domain Eukaryota; kingdom Viridiplantae; phylum Streptophyta; class Magnoliopsida; order Poales; family Poaceae; genus Aegilops; species Aegilops speltoides. Next base: position 5,293 of record JAHHZJ010002832.1, on the reverse strand, counting down.
TCGTCCATAAGGAGAGCATCAAAGACCTGCCGCACCCTTCATTTTTAGCTATTCCTGAATGGAAATGGGATAAAGTTGGTATGGACTTCATCACCGGCTTTCCAGACCAAGAAAGGGAATAACGCTATCTTCGTAGTCGCTGATCCTTTTTCCAAAGTGGCTCACTTCCCACTTAGAGAGAATATCACCTTAGTCAGCTCACGACTTATATATTTCTAATAGTATCACTTCATGGTGTTCCACTAGAGATCAATTCTGCACCTGGCGCTTTTTTCCTTCTCATTTCGGGAGAGTTTCCAAACCGCCATGGGAACCCATCTTTCCTTCAAGACCACTTTCCACCCTCAATGAGTGGTCGTGGAACGGGTCAACCAAATTTCAAGACATGCTTAGAGCTTATGCTTATCTCATTCGGTATGGATTGGGAGAAATGTCTTCCTTTTGCCGAAGTTTGCTTATAACAATAGCTATCAATCCAGCCTCAAGAAAGCCCTTTGAGATTTCTATGGACAAGATGTCGAACACCTTTGAACCGGAAACCGTGAAAACAATTTTGGACCGGACATGATCCAGAGGCGAAGAGCAAGTTCACATCATTCGTGAGAATTTGAAAACAGCCCAGCCCGGCAAAAGAGTCAAGATGATGATCATAAGGATATGACTTATGAAATTCACAAAGCTTACCTTCGGGTTACCCTTTGAAGGGTACCCATTGTTTTGGTATCAAGGGCAAGGTTGGCCCTCGCCACATTGGTCCTTTTCACATTCTTGCTAAACGAGGAGAGGTTGCCTACCAGTTGAATTACCCCACATCTTTCTCGAGTTCATGATGTCTTCCACGCCTCTCAACTCAGCGTTGCTTCGGATCCTATTCATGAGTGGACCATTTAAACGCTTGATCTCCAAGATAACCTCACATATCGAGAGTATCCAGTTCCAGATTCTTGATCAAGCAGAGCGGTCACCGACGCCATAACATCAAGTTTTCAAGGTTCGGGTCTCATCATTCCGGAGAGAAGCTACTTGGGAGCGAGAAGATCGCCTTCGACCGAGTACCCCTTTTTTCCGTTGACCCAATCTGGACGAGATTCTTTCGGGGGGCGAAGTTGTCACATCCCTAGTTTCGTATGACCTAGACTAGCTAGTCATTTGTGCATCATGTTTAAATTTCATTCAAATTTGAAATGGGGATTTGTGAACCCTCGAATCATCTATGGAAATGACCCAAATAAAATTGCTCCAAAAGGATCCAAGAAAATGCTCATGTTGTTTCAAAATATTAAGAGATAAAAATCAAACCAATATTTTTAGAAGCTCACAGTATTTATTTTGGCCATTTGGAATTAATGCATAAATATTTGCATTGGAAATATATTAGTTATATATATTAATATACCCAAAAAATTATGCCACTTGTTGGGGAGCTCGAATATTTCCACTAGCCCCGCAAATTTGGCATAATCTAAATAAAATGATTTAGTATTTTAAACTAAATCAAACAAATTACGTAAAACAAAAACAGAAAATAGAAATAAAGAGGATCTTACCGGGCCCTTGGTTCGCAGCGACCGGACCAAGAATCCAACAGTCGGCCCAGCCCACCCGGCCTCCTCCGGCGCCTTCCTCCCGCCTTAAAGCAGCGGCGGCCAAGGCCCACGCCCCACCTCCTCCTCCCGCCTCCCGTTCCTTCTCCTCGTCGCTTGATGGGTCCGGACGACGCCACGCGACGCCCGACCCTCTCCTCTCTTCATTCCTTCCTTCCTCGGCTTCTCCCACCCTGAACGCCTCCCGCCATCGCCCAGAGCCATAGCCACCGCCATCGAGCATCTGAGCCATCCCTCGAAGCCAGGCCATCGCCTGCCCTTTCCGCCAAGCCGAAGACGGAAGCCCCGGGAGAGCCGCCACCCGCTTTTTCACCTCCCCGCCGGAGATCGCTCGCTGTTCGCTGCCTTTAGGCTCCCGCCACACCAGCAACCTCGCAGCTCCCAGGAGCCCCGCCATCTTCTCCCTTCTCCCCCTTCCATGCCTTTCTAGCCCTTTGATCGACGAGCCGGCTCACCTCGCCGGAGCCGCCGGCCGGACATTCCCGACCCTGTGGCCAACCCCACCATGCCCAACGGCCTTAGGGCCAGAGGCCCTAGGAGGCAAGAGCCATGGCTCGCAGCCCAGACTCACCCCTCGGCCAACTCCGGCCGGCCGAGGTCGGGCGCCGCCTCCGGCTCCACCACACCGGCCTCCCGGATCCGATGGCGCGAGCCGGCATCCAAGAGGTGGTCTCCGCCACGCTGCTTGGTCCGGGAGGGCGATTTTGCAGGGCCCGGCCTGCCGCATCAAGTCGCCGGGTTAGCCCCGCTGACTGGTTTGACCCGTACGTGGTTTACCAATTGTCATCGACGCCAGGCCCTCTAATTAAACAAGTTTAGGTTTAATTTAATTAAGATTAGCCACAGTCACACCACATGGGTCCCACTGGTCGGGTTTGACCTGACCTGGTTGTTGACCCCCGACGCCACGCCACGCAGTCGACGATTTATTCATTTTTCGGATTTAAATTAATCAGAAATTTAAAATGTTCAAAACTTCAAAATTCATATCAATTCAACCGAGCTCGATTGAAATAATTTATATATGGAAAATTATAAAAATGCAATCTTTCCATCTGTACCAGTTTCATGCATGAAAACCAAGTTATACCCTGTACAAGTGAAACACTATAATGGCTTATATAAAGAGCTTATTTTGGAGATGATTTGAACCTTTGGTTCAAATGGACTTCAAACCAAATGAATACTAGTTGCATTAGCTCAAACAGCATCACATCTTCATGCCATGTTCATGCATCATATTGTTGCATATGTTTGGTATTGATTGTTGGCACTGCTCTTCTCGATAGGTCTTGCCCCGAGACCGCCTCCAGTAACTGCCTATGAAGCAAAGGCCCCTTGTCGATCTACCCTGCAAGCAAACCCCTTGTTCATTCCGACAAATCCTACTTCTCGCCTCCTGCTCTCGTTATTGCATTAAGACAACAACAATTCATCCGCTACCTTGTCTGGGTAGTTGAACCCATTCCTCCGCATGACCCGCCATTGCCATAGAAATAGTTGAAACCCACTAGCATGTGTAAGGATTGAGCCATGTTGTGTTCCTACCATGCTATGCCTGCTATTGCTTAGAGTTGTGTCGTCCGATTCATTGGGAATGAATTGGAGTACAAGGTTCAGATTCTGTTGTTAAGAGTGAACGGTGAACACGAGGTAAAGGTAGGGGAGGCCATGAGGGAGAGGTGGGTTGTCTCACCGAACCGCCCTCAATGTAGTTCTATGTATGTTGTCCAATGACTCGATACTACCACACATTGAATGCTTAATGCCCTCTCGACTTATTAACCAACTTGTTCTCTCGTCCGTGAGTCGCAACTAGTTTCGTGTTTTTAGGTAGTGCTATTTTTCTACTAAGTGGCACCCGCAGGTGGGCTTGGGATGACTAGGCACACGTGGCCTGGTGTACCGAGTGGCACCTTGATGGTGGGCTCGGAACCCGCACACATCGCTTGGGGTCAGGAGCGACACCCCGCCGGATTCCTTGCGGATGGAACCCAATAGGCGATAAACCTGGCTAGAGTCTTGTGTGGTTAGTCGTCGGGTCGACACTCTCGCCAAAGCTTCCGCTTGTAGGTTGCCGAGATACATGACGGTACATGGCGGTAAGTGGCGAGAGCGAGGTGAAGAAGTACACCGCAGGTTAACATGATCTATTCAATAGCCGGGTCCGCTGTTATGGACTTCTTGGATGCTTACATGGTACATAGACAACTTGAAGTGGATACTATAAAATGCTCAAGACAAGTGTGAGTGCTATGGATGGCCTTTCAGGGAGACGGGATGAATCCATAGTAGTATTGTGTGGTGATTAGTGGACCTGTGCGCCTATATCACCTCAAAGAAGCTCGTAGTCATAGAACAGATAGCCACAGAGTCAAAGCTGGCTTGTCTGCAACTAAACCCCACATTACCCTCTTGATACAAGTGCATGTATGATAGGATCTCGATAAGTCTTGCTGAGTACCTTTGTACTCATGGTGCTTTATTTATGTTTTTGCAGCGAGACTTCGGTCTTACTAGTGTTCTCGTGGACTTCACAAGTAGCTTGTACCTCAGCACGATCTTGATCGGATGTTGTAGATAGTCGCCCTTTAGCCTTTTTTCATTTATAGATGTCCTGCACCTGCATATGTAATGCTTCCGCTTGTTGCTTGTATGTTTCAGATGATGGGTCATGTGACCCCTGCTTGCAATAATGCTATGATGGCTCTTCCGAGCCTTTATCTATATGAGTTGTTGAGTTATGCAGGATGCCATGTTGTACAAACACATACTTGCATGTTATGCGACGCGTAATGTGTATTGCTATGTGTGGATCCGACTATCTAGTTGTTTACCCTTAGTAGCCTCTCTTACGAAATGTCTCCTAGTGATTCCACCGAGCCATGGTAGCGCTACGCCCGAACACTTAGGCTGCGCATGTGTCCTTCTTCGCTCATGTGTCCTGCCTTCGGGAAATGTCACGCGATGAATACCGGAGTCCGTTAGTCCGCCATGCCCGGTTCACCGGAGTCCTTAGCCCTAGCTACAGCCGATTCACTCGGCATGACCGACACGCTCGATGCCGGGTCATGGATGCCTGTTCGTAAGTTTGTGCCACTTTGGGTTTACGACCAGCCATGTCAGCCCGGCTCTTATCATATGGATGCTAGCGACACTATCATATACGGTGCAAAGCGCAAACGGTCCCGTGCAAAGGTAAGCGACACTGGGGGATACCGTGCGTGAGGCCGCAAAGTGATATGAAGTGTTACATGCTAGATCGATGTGGCATTGAGTCGGGTCCGATAAACCTGCTGCAGAAATGCCTTGCCAAGAAGGGTCCGGATGATGAATGGTGTCTCAGTCCCCATCGTATGGCACCCAGCAGCTCCTTCCCCGCTCCCCGGAGATGAAACATCATTTGCCCGCTTCGTAGAGCCCCTGCCTTGATGTAGTAGGCCGTGGCTCGCCGGGCCACACGCTCCGCCCCTCTTTCTCTCTCGTAGGGTCCTCGATCGTAGTCCTTGTTTTCCATAGTCCAAGATCCTCCCGAGGTTTCTAGCGCCAGGAGCAAGCATGTTCGAGGTTGGGCCACAGTCCGGGCCCCTGTGGCGGTGGTGGAGGGAGTTCTTCCCGAGGTTGCGCTTATGCTTGACAAAGGACGGTGCTGTCAAGGGTTGAAGAGCCATTCTTCAAAACGCCAGTCC